>JAADVR010000004.1:0-176398 GCA_023335855.1 Pythium scleroteichum | reverse complement strand
TATATTATCTGCAAGACGTCGTATCCATGATAACTGTCGCGGCTTGGTTCCCCGCACCCACTGCATTCATACATTTCTTCTGACGGATGATACACGCCAAGTGGGCCCGGCGTCCGGACGAGGGGCAAGATATACAGACTATTTGTCGTGCAGCAGCTACGGTCGCAAAATATCCAGACAAAAATAGTCTTGACCAGACTAATTAGCAACCCAGACTATTTGGGTACCCATACTAATTACGGCCAGCGGAGTAGAAAGCCCGAAGACGAGTTCATTTATCTGTCACAGGACACTGTTGAAGACAGCGACGCTGAAACCACTTGTCCGATGGGGTCTCTCAACTCACTCTCATTCGGAGGTCTTCCGCCGCACAAGCTGCATCTCAAAGTTGGCGCAGTTGTCATGCTCTTGCGCAATTCCAAAGGAGACAGAGGGATATGCAACAGAACACGGCTTCTGATCTGGGATTAAAGCCAAGTCTCATTGACTCAATGATCCTCAACGGCAGAGGAACTGGGAATAGAGTCATCATTCCCGAATCGAACTGACTTCTAGCGAGCCAAAGCTCCCCTTTCAACTTACAAGACGGCAGTTGCCAGTCAAGCTTGCTTTTGCCATGACCATCAAGGCCCAAGGGCAAGCAATCTCAAATCAGGGCCTGTTCTTGCCAAGACCAATATTTGGACACGGCCAGCTGTACGTTGCTCTGTCAAGAGTCTCATCACAAGCAAAAATCAAGATTGCGATTCAAGACCCAGTCAAAGAAGATAAAGAAGACACTGTCGTTAAAAACATTTTATATTCTGAAGTGATCGGAGGTGCAAGAGAGGACTAAAGAAACGAATGATAGTAGAACACGAGGCACATGGCGAGGTGTAGGGGACTCAAACGGGACCGAACTAGAACCAAACAGATATTGATGCATGTTGTGCCGCAATAAAGGAGAAAATTGAGCCAAAATTGTTATTGCCACTTCAACATCAAATCAAACCGCAGCGCTTGCAGTGTGGCACCTTTCTCAACAATCAAATCTGATTTAGTGCCCCCATCAAGTTACGTTATAAGTATATCCAGAGAATTTTGTGGAATAACCACGAGGGTCGAATACCGCTAAATATATCGGAATTGGTCCATCCGTAGTAATTATGGAGCTTCATGCGTCTTCGGGATTGTTGATTGATTTTGGGCTGGTATGCCAATCCGTGGTTTCAGTTACGGTGCTTGCAACTTCGGGTTGTGGTGATATAGTGTTTTCCAAACCCTGAGCACTCGTCGAAACTATACTTCACCCTTAACACTGCGTGAAGCATGCCGCCACCGTTCTTGAAGTTGCATAATATCTTCGATGTACTGAGGGAATTGCAGTTGAGTACCATGGGAAGGTGTGCACAACAATCTACATATCGAGTTTCTCACCGATGAACGAGTCTCTTCCATCTTGTTTTCATTGTTGGCTCGAATGAAAGTCTTGAAATGTATAACCCACCTGGAAATGGTCGATAGCTCGATGATGTGGCTATGAGCTCGAGCCCGATCTAGCGTCTCTAGCTGTTCCTGCCAGTCCCAATCAAGGAGGACTTTACTCGTGGCACGGGTTCTTGGGCTACTTGCAGCTGGAACTGAGCCGTGCAGAGGACGCAAGTCCAATAAACCCTCTGCGTTGGCCACGGCAAGTCGATCGAGCTCCTGAATGAATATGCGCACCTCACCAGGCTTGGTACGAGGTGGAAGGGTGATATCCAGACATAGAATACCAATTTGGTCGTTGTGAAGAGTGGTCGCCGACATGACCGAATCACCTGCTGGGACAAACACTTTAGATTTCTCGGCTGTCTCGACGACCAGGAAACCTAATGGAGCGTCACTGATGGTTCCGCACACATTTCCGCGCAATTGGACCCGCGATCTCAGCCTTAGCATATTGTTCAGAAACATGTAGTGTGCCCCCATGACGTTGCGCAACTACGACAGTCATTAACATAAATCCGTTGACAGCAGCGAGACAGAGCATGGATCGACTCACCAAGGGTAGAAGTGACAACGCGATCGCCAAGAAGAAGCCAATCGAGCTAACAGCTCGTAAGGAGTTGTCGTTCTCCACAATAGATGCGACGTAGTAGGTGTAGATCACGAGCACAAGGAGCACCATTTTCGCGAGCTTGTTTGACTCAGGATTAGAGTGGGATAGAACGCACAGCATGAATCGTAATGGACGCACCGTGCTTCCTTCATACAGTAGCGTGAGGCGGCCTGGTCTCTCGTCGTCGCTGTAGCCTTGGATTCCTTTGCGGACGACAACCTAACCGAAAAAGCGAAGATTCATGGACAGTGTGCATAGCCTCAACAAGCAAAGGCCATACCTCGCGCAGCACGTTGCCGCCTGCATCCATCCAAATGATAAAACATATTCCGAACAACCATGATGGCCATTTGCACAGAAAGATTGAGACTCGCGACACAATCAGTGCAACCCAGAGCAGCCCCGCACGACATAACAGGGCGGTTTGCCACATCATGAGCACTCGGGCCTCGTCTGGCCAGCTGATTCATATCATTAGCTCCATAGCTGGGACGAAATGATAATAGCTGAGGTGACTTACATCCAGCTCTTCGGCGCCGCACGCCGCAAGATAAAGAATACCGTGCGCGCAATGGGGTACGCGAGCGCAGTTGAGAGGAAGAAGAGAATGATTGAGACGTACACCTGAATGCGAAAGCGGCGCGTTTCCTCCCACCAGCCCGACCATCCTTCTAGCTGGATGAGACAGAAGTCGCTCGACGACATGTTCGTTGTGGGAGGAGATGAAATGACTTCTCGCACCTACTCAAACCCTTATGATTGGCTAAAATTTATAGTACAAAAAGGATAGAGAACCTCGATGGAGAACATGATGCCGTGGTTGAACTAGACTGGCAGCCTGGTTGTCCATTCCAACAGAACCTAGAGGACAGTGCTACAACATAGCGTGGGCGAAAAAACCTATTGCCATCACTATTCGTCATCATCGACGTCCTCGTCGTCAAAAGAATCGCCATCGAAATCGTCTTCGTCCCCACAAGCACCTTCACCTTCTTCCTTCTCACGCTGGATTTTGCGCAGCACAGCTCGTCGCTCGCGCTCTCGGAGTCCTTCTAATTGAGCTTCGAACTCTTTTTCTTCAACTTGCTTTCCAGCGATGACTTCCTCGCGTCTATTTCGTCGAACAACCAGTCAAACTCAAAGATCACCATATTTGTGGAAACAGCCAACATACGTCAGAACAATCTCCTTCGACTGACAGCACTTGGCACAAATGTCCCTCTCCTGATCATGTATTATCGCTCAGCAAGAGCGTCAGTGCCGTACGATTACGATGAAGGACTTACCTTGGCGCATCCATCGCAAGCAACATGATATGCCGCCGTCACCCTCTTTTGATGACAGTAATTGCTGGCGACAGAGAACTCAGTGATAAGTCCAAGGTGGTGTACTTTAAACTAATCGCCCACAAAAGCGTACCAAGAGGCTGGTTTTGTCAGTGGCTTGTACTTGCGGTATTTCTTGCGCCACTCAATCTGCTTGAAGCATTTCTCGCACAAACCACGGATGGGGAGGGAGAGAATCCGCTCAGTCTTCTTGGACTTGGGGTTGTGCTTGAAGGCGAAGGTGTTCTGGTGCTTGGGTGCGCCTTTGGTGACGTTACCACGCTGTGTGCTCATTGCATTCCGGGCGCAGCGAGTGGAATGGGTGCAGCACCAGTGAGTGGAGCAACCAAAACCGATGAGGTACTGTATGCAGTTTTAACAGAGAACCTATTATATAATCTAATACAGTACATACAATTCGTGTAACGTGTATCCTGAACGGACAGTTCCTTGACGGCTGCTCGTCTCACTAATGGATGGTCTCCTTTTCGTCGTGGATAAAACTGGGATTCCAGTGCTCGTGCGCACATATGGAAATGTCCTAAAGCCCCCTAGTGCCGCGATCGGAATAATCAGCGCAGTCTTCCACGCGGCACGTAATGACGACGTCGTCGAAATGAAGACACTGAGATCCCTCCATCGCGACGTCGTTTACGTGCTGGACAAGAACGCGCTCTTGCTCGGCTATGTCAGCCGTAGAGTTCGGGGAGACCCAAAAGGCTTGGAGGGCATGCTTCAACTTCTGCTGCTCACCCTTCAAGGACTCGTCGGCCTATCGATTTCCGACGTGGAGTCTTCCAAGTTGCGCACCACGATCACCCGCAACCTCGCACTTATTGACTACGTAGTCAAGGAGCATTCGCTAAATTCTCCATTATCGTCCGGATTACCAGCGTTTGCTGTTGACAGCGATGGCGAGTCTTTGAGTTCTCGAATTCATATGTCGACCCTATTCGTAACACAACATAACCCACAGGTAATGGCTCATATTGCCCCCAAAACCTCGCACCAATCATCAACAGATAGCTTCCATCAAGTCGCGGTGGATTTGTCGCTGATCATATAAAATGGTTTGACGGGCGTGATTTTTATAGAACGAGTATGCACGAACGCTTGGCGTTGATCACGTTTTGATCCATTCGAGAATGAGGTTACCACACTCGTTATTGTGGTAATACGCTTGCTTCCTGGAATTAGACCCGATTTTGCGAGACCAACACGGAAGCAGTTGCTATGTAGTTCCACTCAATGTGCGACATCCCGTTCCGGCTCGAGTGGTGTCGATTGGAGCGGGTTCAGTCGCCAACCTGTCATCTGAGGACTACTTTTCTTCGGTCTTGAAAGTGCTGAACAGTTTCGTACGAAGTCGCCATCCATTCACGAACAAACGATTGAACGATTTCGGGCAGCGTTTCGAGGTAACAAGCACACATAGGTCAACCTTCAACAGAAACTAACTACGACTCTAGGATTTTACTCTTGGGCACAGCATTCGACAGCCACTTGGAATATTCGCAGTGTATCGTGGCCAAATGATGGCTCAAGCCATGACTGAGCTGGGGGATTCAATCGCTTCGTGGTGCTTAGCTTTGTCTTCATAATCAATAACGAGGCGGAACACTAAGGAAGGACAACACGGGGGGGCGTGGTAATTATTCACTTTTTTTGCAACCGGTGCTTCTGAAGTCCCGTCGTATCGTTCGTATTCGCAGTGTTATTGCTTAGCAAGAGCAAAGCTCAGGATCTGAATTGAAAACGAACGGTACATGCTGTGCGCGTTGACGTTCAAACAAGAAATCGAAGGCCAGATCCGTAGTCCAGGAACACGGAAACGCATCTCATGTTTTTATGTGAATCTGAAGACGCGACAAAAGCAGACAAGAAACGCCAAACTAAGCAGAAAAACGGGCGCGGTCCATGCGCTTTCAAAAGAGTGAAATGAATGTTGCACATTGAATACACGCATGCAACTCCAAACGAGTGCAATCTTCGCTCTGCCACTACAAACGGTTCTTGAGCTCGGATTTCGACGCGTAGGCCTTGATGTTGTCCATTGTTGTCTTGGCAATGTTGCCGATGGCCTCTTTCGTGAAGAAGGCTTGGTGGCCAGTGATAATGACGTTCGAAAACGTGAACAAGCGAGCCAGAGTATCATCTGGAATCAAGTCGCCGGAGTGGTCTGAGTAGAAGTAGCTTCCTTCACCCTCAAATACGTCCAGTCCAACTGCTCCGATCTTCTTATGCTTAAGTCCCCTGACGAGAGCGGTGGTATCGATCAGACCACCGCGACTCGTGTTGATGATCGTGACACCTAGGATGGCCACGTCATAGTTTTAGATAAAAACAGCAACCTCTTGCTGACAAGAATGACCAACCTTGCTTCATCTTGCTGATGCTGGCCTCGTTCACGATATGACGAGTGGTGGGGAACAATGGGCAATGTAGCGAAATGATGTCCGAGTTCTCCCATATCTCATCCAGCGAGACGTACTTGACACCATAGCTAAGTGCTTCTGGGTTCTCGGCCACATCATACGCCAAGACTGTGCATCCGAAGCCCGAGCAGATGCGCGCGAAAAGTGCTCCGATCTTCCCCGTACCGACTACACCAACAGTTTTGCCATTGACGTCAAAACCCAGCAACCCGGCGAGTCGGAAGTTGAGCTCGCGTGTTCTGTTGTACGCGCGGTGGATGTTACGGTTCAACGTCATCATGAGTGCAGCAGCGTGCTCGGCGACAGCATAAGGTGAATAGGCTGGGACACGAACGACCGGTATGTCGAGCTCTTTAGCAACGTCAAGATCGACCATGTCGTAACCCGCGCAACGTAAGAAGAGGACACGCGTGCCGCCGGCGTGGAGCTGTCGCAGCGTGTCCGCGTCGGCCGTGTCGTTGACAAAAATCACGACGGCCTCGCATCCGTGCGCTAACGGTGCTGTCTGGGCGTTGAGGCGGTTGGTGAAGTAGCTAAATGATCCGGAAGTGAGAACGCAGTCAATAGAGCTAGCCGAGTTGACACCTACGCGAACTCGTGAGCGGGCAGCACACCTTCGCGCGCGCCGACGCTGTCCATCGACTCGATGTCGTAGCTGTGGGTCGAGAAGAAGGCGATCTTCATGGTGGTGCTTGGGTGCTTGGAGGAATCTTGGGAAATGTGTTGTGGCGTTGGTGCTTCGACATGCGCTGATGTGGAAGGAGCCGCAAAGATGCGCGGTATCACGCACCTTCAACGCGACGTACCTTGGGAGTCATACAAAGTACGAAATAGTGGGACACAGCGCCACGGTGATGACGGACCAAAGAAATGATGCACCAAGTGCGTGCTTCGGACCGCGCGGAGTTGCAGCGCCTGCTCGATCGGCAGCGCTCCCACCCACCGGTGGATGGGTTACCGAACGCTGCTCGAATCTTGGACCTCCCGCTCTTCATTGGGGATGCTCACGCCGCCCACGTAAGGATTGCTTCCTGATGGTGATTGGGGACTCGGTTCTGATATCACCATCACAACAGGATGCGGAGTTTATCAATTCAAGTGGAATTACACATGTCGTATCTCTGGGAACAGGAGTAATCTCGCCAGCGGTGAGACACTTGAATCCCAATATCGTGCCTTGGTCCATCAAGCGACTCATCTGTGTTGGCAGCGCTGTGCTGTCCTTCCAATTGATGTTCTCGATATGGAGGATCAGCTGCTTCTGATCCATTTTGACGAGTGCATCACATTTCTTCGACAAGCATTGACAAGGGAAGGGAGCGCTGCCCTAGTGCATTGTGTATATGGGCAATCGCGGAGCGCTAGTGTTTGCATTGCGTTTTTGATGGCCGAAAAACGATTGACGCTATTGGCGGCGTATGACGCGGTCCATTCTGCACGGTCATGCATTTACATCAACCCAGGCTTTCTGACGCAGCTGCAGTTGTTTGAGCGAATGGGTGCTAATGGAGATATCCATGGCTCCTCCAATGCGCATGCGGAGGTATGGAGACAAACCGAATCGCTTCAGCACAAGCGATTCTCACACGTTTGTTCAGTTACGGGCCATTCTTGCAGCTCAACAGCGAATGGAAAGCGGGATGGTGAAGTTGTCTGAACTACCAAAATCACCAGGTCTATCGTATCATTGTTCAAGGTGTAACTGCTTTCTCGGAGCTGCGACGAATGTGGTGAGTCGTCATTCACTTTCAACTTTATTCAACGCGTAAGTGTTACAATATTCAACCTCAGATTCATGGCATTGCTGGCACAACGTCAGGGCGTAAGTTGCGATGGCTTGTTGGGAACATTTCTACCTGCGTGCTAAAACCGATTGTTCATAGGGGATTGTTCTGCAATTTTCTTGGAACCGCTGAAATGGATGGGATCAGGCCATTTTCAAGACATAGACTTCGGTTACGAGAAGGATGGCAAGCTGGCTTGCCCCAAATGCGCCGCAAAGATTGGATCTTGGACATGGATTGGAACCAAGTAAGAGTTGCGAAAAAATCAGGTTGCTAATCGATTATTCATGGGTCCATATATCTACTGTAGATGTCTCTGCGGTGACTACATATCGCCTGCATTCCAACTTATCCCAAGTCGCATACGGCAGCGCCAGTGAAGACTACAGACCAATTTACGGCAAATTTACAAGTGGAATACTGTATGGCATTCGGTCGTAAGCTTGGTTGACTCCGAGTCGTGGATCGCCTCTGCGAAAGATACATCAGAATGATAACCAAAGAACTACCATATCTTTTGCATACTGGCGAGGTGGGAGGAGAGCTTCTTGCTTCCGGTAAGTTCGACTCGGTCCACGAACTGCGACCATCGAAGAGTTCTGTGCACAGTTTGTTTTGCCGTGACAACAGTCGTCGATGCAAGGCGTGCCTGGTGCTTTGACTGCTGTTAAATCAAACACCTCCTTCCGGATGTCGCCATTCGGAGTGAGATCTCCAGCGCGATAAGTGCAATAACCATCCTTGCAGTAGCCCTTGCGAGAACAAAATGCAAAAACGTCCCGTTTTTTGCGCATCGAACAACCGATTTGCACGAGGCACTGAGCCAATTTGCTTTTGCCATCGACAGTCAAGTTACTGATAATAGCAAGTTGTTGCTGCCGCACAGTACCTGTAGCAAGGGCATTGATAGCGTTCAACGTCGTGATATCGAGCTGGACATCCAGTTCGACACTTTTCAACCCCTTCTGTTCGACATCCTGCACCAAACGAACGTGTCAAGAGAGCAAAAGCCGCGCGGAGGATGCACAGCCCACCTGGAGCTTTCACATGCGCATGGGGCAATACCACCTTACGCAACAAACCGAGCTGAATTCTTCGAGTCACTCTGCTGTCTACGACCCTGCATTCCAAACCTGGGCGTCACTGAAGAGCTCTAGGAAGACAAAGAGCAAGAGGGCGAAGTGAACACAAGGGGTTCGCATTTTCCAGATGAGACGGCTCAAGGACAGTTCTCATTTGAAGTTACATGGGGAAAACCGCTATCGAAGCCATCAATTTTTGGGAGCCGATAATTTTAGAAAATATTGGCTTCGAAAAAGTAAATTTTGCATAAGTAAGTCGGGATCAGAATTGACTTTCCATGATCACGGCGGTTTTTTTTGGCTTCTAATCGGTGTCCTTGCGTGCACGCCGTCGACAGCAGATCTTGAAAGGGCAGACGTTCGTCGCGACTCTTCCCGCCGAAGCGAGCTTCAATCAGGACCAAGAGTTGAAAGTTTTGCTCTGGTTGCTAATTTTAATTAGCAACCAAGCTCATTAAAATGGGACCATTTCGCTTGAAAGTACTGTACCTGCCTTCCAAAATACGCATTTGATCGAAAGCGTACTTAATCGCTCTGAAACATTCCAACATGCCTCGCGAGCTGATCACGATCCAAGTTGGCCAATGCGGCAACCAAATTGGACGCCAGTTCTGGCAGCTCGCACTTGAAGAGCATGCAAAGGTATTGCGACGAGAGACTTAGTGCTGAGTATCGAACATATCACCTAGTCATGGAATGTAGAACTCTAAGAATGCTCTTTTCGACGAAAGCATGAGCACTTTCTTCCGGAACGTGGACACACGATACTCCGATCCACTCGACCTCCCGTTCCAGGATGGTCGTTGTACCATCAAGTCGCTGAAAGCAAGAGCTCTATTGGTGGACATGGAACAAGGGCCGGTCGCGGAGACCCTATCTGGGCCTCTAGGCGAACTGTTTGATCAGCAGCAGCTTGTCACCGACGTTTCCGGAGCAGGAAACAATTGGTACGATTCCACTTTCGCGAGACTGGAACCGCGTCATTCTACTTTATCCTTCTTCTGTTGTAAGGGCACACGGATTTTGCGCCTATGGTCCCAAGTATAGGGACGAAATCCTCCGCAAACTCCAGCAAGCAGCAGAGCGCTGTGACTCGCTGCAATCGTTTTTCGTCATGCATTCGATTGGTGGTGGGACAGGTGCGCACTGAACGTCATAGCTGCAATTCCAGCGAGTTTGATTGATACGTTGGGCCAGGGTCGGGTCTTGGCACCTACATCCTCCAACTTTTGGAGGACCAATTTCCCGAGGTTTATCGATTCACCACTGCTGTATTTCCTTCCGCGGATGACGATGTCGTAACATCACCCTACAACAGCGTCCTTTCGTTGCACAAGCTTACTGAGCATGCAGATTGTGTTCTTCCTGTCGAAAATGAGGCCCTGGCAGAAATTTGTTCTCGTATGCCCGAGCAATCCAATCGAGTTGCAGGCTCGAACTCCGAAACAAACTCAAGTTTAGTTAACGGATCCCGTATTACCGATGGAGTCGACCTGCGAAATCTCGAGCACCTTTACCGAGCTGAAGAAATGGTGTGTTCAAATGAAGGTCGCGCAAGAAAGAAGTATACAGCCGCAATGATAGCTAAGGCTCAAACAGCTCAGACCGTCTCCCGACGACTGGGAACCAGCGCGTTTGGAGAAATGAACAACGTTGTGGCGCGGTTGCTCACAGATTTGACGAGTTCAATGCGCTTTGAAGGGTCTTTGAACGTCGATCTCAACGAAATCACGACAAATCTCGTACCATATCCCAAACTGCACTTCCTTCAGTCGAGCATGAGCCCAATGTTCTCTAGTGCTGATCCACGCCAGCAACCTCGCCGTCTTACCCAAATGTTCACTGATGCTTTCAGTCGGTGAGTTCTGGTCGGGTACTGGGCGAAATTGTACAACTAACACCTTCTGTTGCAGCGACAATCAACTTCTTCGCGCAAATCCACGTGGAAGCGTTTATTTGGCTTGCGGCCTCTTAGTTCGCGGCAGTGTGCAGATCTCAGACATCAACACGAACATTCAACGCCTGCAATCTGAAGTTCGGATGATTCAATGGAATCAAGAAGGCTTCAAAGTCGGACTTTGTGCCGTGCCTCCTTCGGGTCGAAGCTCGTCAGTTCTTTGTCTAGCGAACAATTGTTGTATCCACGAAACATTCAGCCGAATGCAAGCCCGTTTCGCTAAGCTGTACAAGCGACGCTCCCATGTACACCATTATGGCGAGTACATGGACGTGGAAGAGTTCGACGAGGCATTTGAAAACGTAGCCTTCCTCACAGCCGAATACTTGCGCCTTGAAAAGTCGGATGGTTGCGACAGCTATCTAACTGCCTCTCGAAGACGTTTGGAACCACTTTTGTAGCTGATCAACACACAGATCTTTGAAGTGGAATGCAATGAGCTATTTTTAAAATAGCTCATAGCATTCTACTTCGAAACAACGAACAGCATCACAAAAACAGAGCTATTTAAAAAATAGCTCATTGCATTCTCCATCGAAGCAGCGAAAGTGGAAAAGTGCAGGAGCGGAACCTCGATTTGAGCTCGTTCAAACGAATAATGTGTTCGGCATTGCCAAAAAAGTCATGCTATCCTTTCTTTGGTACTGCGCCTCACCCGGAGAATTCTCCTCGCTTTGAATACGTACTTTAGTGAATGTACACAGTACTTTCCACGACTGCCACCTTCTGGAAGTTTTGACACCGAAGATTCGGCGAGAGGCAACACGTGGACTCAGCACGCGAAAATGTGGCGCGGAACACAGTTGGCAATGGTGGCTGCACTGCTGGTTGCAATGACTGTGCAGAAGGGGCATCAAGTTAATGCTTTCGGATTTGGAGGGTTCAGCGGCTTCGGTGGCGGCGAGCAAGTGGATGAAGCTCATGATCACGATCACGACGACTTCTACGAAAGTATGGATCCTTGTGAAAGTTCTGACCAGCGTATCGGTTAAAGCTGACGACGTGAGCACGGTGTGCGTAGCGCTTGGCTTGACGATGGAAGCCAGCGATGCAGAGATCAAGCGAGCATACCGGAAGCTTAGTCTCAAATGCCACCCAGGTTCGTGTCACTTTGGATCCACCCGCCATAAACACCAGCAGGCCGTCACGCTTTCTGAACCCTCCAGACAAGAATACAGGAGATGCAGATGCCCAACAAAAGTTCCAGAAGATTTCGCGCGCGTATGAAATTTTGTCGGATGCACAAAAGCGTCAAGTATACGACCTTGAAGGGATTGAAGGTCTCGAGCGTGAGGAAAAGGGAGGGCACTCGCACAGCCCTTTCGACTCGTTCTTTGGCGGAGGGGGGAAGCCTCGTGGTCCTGACGCTGCGATGGATCTTACCGTCACATTAGAAGAGCTTTACAATGGAGCAGAAAAAACTGCTCGTTTCACTCGCAATGTAATTTGCCGCAAGTGCCGGGGCACAGGTGCGAAGGACGGCAAGGTACTTCCTATCACTAGTATACTTCTTGCTGAGATTGGAGCTGACATGTGCGCCACGTAGACAACTCCGTGTAAGACTTGTGGAGGCCAAGGAGTTGTACTTGTGCAGCAGCGCGTGGGACCAGGATTTACGGTGCAGATGCAGCAGCAATGCCCGAAATGTAGTGGGAAAGGGAAAGTGTTTCGACACCATTGCCCTCACTGCCACGGGCACAAGGTTGTAAAAGAGGAGAAAGAGCTCGTAGCCGAAATTGAGCGCGGCATGCCATCCGATCACCAGATTGTGTTCGAACGCGAGAGCGAGCAACGTCCAGGTATGGTGCCTGGCGACGTCATATTCCGCCTCCACCAAATCCCACATCCTCGCTTCCGGTACGCAACGCTTCCGATCGTCGGTGTTTTCCTTTCCGCGTTGACTTCGTTGTTGTTATTTGCAGCCGAGCTGGAAACGACCTACATTATGAGATGGAAATCTCGCTCGAGGAAGCATTACTTGGGTATCGAAAGAACATGCTTCATCTCGACAACCGCAAAGTACTGCTTGTGAACGAGGAAATTACGACACCTTTCGAGGTTCGCACCGTTCAAGGCGAAGGAATGCCACATCACAATTACCCTTCACAGCATGGCGATCTCCACGTGCTGCACCACATCAAGTTTCCAACGAAGCTTTCCCAGACGCAAAAAGCTATGGTGGAAAGCCTCCTGAGTTAGTGATACCGGTACCACGACGTGCCGATGCTACTTGGGCACCTCTGAGAAGATACTCTTCGTAACACAACAAAAAATCCCTTGGGTGATCATAAATGTCCAACACCATATACAGTGACGAATTCGCCATCTTTGAGCAACTTCAATGCGAATACTTTAGGAACGGCATTGTCCTGTTGTCCCACCTGTGATTTCGCAACTTCATGATTGTGTGAGATTCAGACAATCTTCCTCTATCGGCACGTTTGTTCATACTTGTGCTACTACTGGTCGACTACTCAATGGATTCGTTGAGCACCGCCAGCACGATACTGTTGCCGCAGCGGGAAATTATCTTGCCGTGCCGTCAAGCGCATTGCTGTCGTGATAGCTGTGGCAGACAACCGTGTACGTTTTGGCCAACGCAGGACCAATACAAGACTTATTGAAACCGCATGAAGTCGGTCGCCGCGGCTGGATGGTTGTGCTATGTCCTACGAGTACTGGGGCGAGACTACTGCCGTGTGAGTATTGATGGGCGCTAAGACAACAAAACTAAACAACTCGGAAGAAGTGATCAAGGAAAGATGTTGTTCTGGTAGTTATCAGGGTGAGTGTATACTTCGAATCTGACCAGGTACTGGACACGGAAGAAGATCAGCACTCTTATGGGTTGTAGACAATCGACTGCAAGTGTTCCTTGATATCAGCGGGGCGAGGAACCGTCGCGAAGCCCTTTGAGTAGCCCTGTGAACAAAGATGATCATTTGTCAGTGAAGTCACGAACAAATCTAGACCAACCAGAACTTACGTATTCGGCGACAGCAGTGGCAATTTCCAGCGAAACTGAACGGATCGACGACAGTGGCGGATAAACGCAGCCCGTCTCAAGGTCAGCAGCGGTAACGAGCTTCGCAAGAGCCTCAGCAGCAATGATCATAATCTCATCATCAACATGCGTCAAGCCAGCTCCGACGCAGGCGAGACCAATGCCCGGGAAGATGTAAGAGTTGTTGCCTTGGCCAGGCACATAGCGCTTACCCTTGTACTCAACAGGGTCAAACGGACTTCCACTCGCAAAGATGCACTTCCCGTTCGTGAACGTGTACGCTTCCTCGGCAGTGCATTCGGCCTTTGAGGTCGGGTTACTGAGAGCAAAAATGATCGGGTGCTCATTGAGGGTCGCCATCTTCTCGCAGACATCCTTCGAGAAAGCCTTCGCGATCGTGCAAACACCGATAAGCGCGGAGGGCTTAATGCGATCAATAGCCTCATCGAGGGTCTTGCACTCCGGGGCATCGTGCGCATACAGCAGCTTGTGGTGCTGGAGCGATTCCTTACGAGACGAGACAACTAGTCCACGCGAGTCAACAAGCCAGATCTGTTCTCGTGCCTGTTCAACCGTTTTGCCTGTCTCGTGGGAGATAGCTCGGGCAATCAGATCAGCAATACCCGTACCAGCTTCACCTAAAGTAGATGAAGTATGAATTAGCAGCGGGACGATGTATGGCAAACGTGAGGGAAACTTACCGGCACCCATGAAGACGAACGTGTGCTCCGACAGCGGCTTGCCGGACAATGGTACCGCGGCAAGAAGACCCGCCAAGACGACTGATGCGGTTCCTTGGATATCGTCGTTGAATGTGCAGTGAGTGTTCTCATACTTGCGCAGCAAATTGAATGCGGTCGAGTTTCCGAAGTCTTCGAACTGTAGCAAGACCTGAGGGCCGTATTTGGCCTTGGCCGCATTCATAAACTCATCCACAAGCTGCTCAAACAGAGGTCCTTGCTCACGCTTTTGGCGGAGTCCCATATAGAACTCGTCAGCGAGGAATTCCTCGTTGTTGGTTCCGCAATCGAGCACAACAGGAAGACACATATGAGGTGGCACACCAGCGCAAGCCGTGTAGAGGGCGAGCTTGCCGATAGGGATGCCAAGTCCGTTTACGCCGAGGTCCCCAAGGCCCAAGATGCGTTCCTGTGATGTGATATTACGAGGAAAGTCAGTGCATCGAAACCTACGGCCACACGGAAGCTCCACTTACGCCATCGGTAAAGACGATCGCGCGGATATCCTTCTCCGGCCAGGCATCCAAGAGCTCAGCGACTCTGCCCACATCCTTGATCGAAATGTAAAGACCTCTTGGGGTCTGACGGTAGATATGGCTGAACTCAATGCACGCCTGACACAACATGGACGCCAGTCAGTGCTTCTGTAGTACGTCGAGACATTGAACGCGAACTCACCTGTCCGACGGTTGGTGTGTAGACGATTGGCATGAACTCAGCAGTGTTCTCGATGAGAAGGCGGTAGTAGACAGCTTCATTCGTATCCTGTCACAGTATTGGATAAGATTGCCGTGCCCGTTAGAGATCCAAGTCGCATGTGTATCAGCCAAGCGAGCAGTGTCTGGATTGGCAACGAACCTGCATGCTCTGCAAGAAAATGTACTTCTCGAGCGGTGTCGACTTCTTGCGCAGCTGGATCAGTGCGCGTTTGGTCTCCAGTTCAATAGTACTCTCGCCGATCGGCAAGAGACCGCGGAGTTTGAGCGAGTCGCGCTCTTCGGCGGTGAAGGCGAGGCCCTGGCGGCATGCGATTGAGCAGTTAGCATGTGGAGTCATGTGCACCACGGCAACACCAGCGCTTCCTCACACCTTGTTCTTATTGGGTGTTCGGATGAGAGAGTAACCGGTCGACATTGCTTCGAGGGGTGGTGGGTGCTGCGAGGAGGAGGCGAACTGCGCGCTCGAGAGCCAAACGAGGAATGCAGCGTCTCGTCGATAGCTCGCTTCAGCCCTGTTTTGGCTCAAGCACGTGCGTATCTCTTCGCGTTGGGAGCGATCCGACCCACGGGCCGAGTAGACCCGTTTGCGTTCGAACGTGTGTATCAGCGGGGACGGGTCCAGCGGGAGAGACAAACCCATTTGAAGTTAGGATGGTACAGTATGGTGGGATAGGCAGGCCCGACCCACTTTCGGAAACAGATTACTATCGATACGGTTTGAGGCCGAAGCCCAAGGGTGAAGACAGCAACTGCAACAGCAGCAAGAGGTCGATGACGTGGCTCTTCTCATGCAGCCACCAGTGGCTGGTGCGTCGACGAGAGCAGAGATCCGGAGCATGGGAGTTTGGATGTCCCAACTAGCAATTGCACTCGGCAGGTTGATGCGTGTGCGAATCGACAGGGCACATAACGTATATGTACTGGGTACCCATACCCACCCACCCACGGCATTGTAAAACCCGCCCGGACATTGCGCAGTCATGGGAGCGCCATTTTGACTTTGACACCACCGCACCCTCGATGAAACTTCAACGTCTTTTGGTGGTGGAATGCACAAACCGACGGCGAAGGCTTCAACATGACACCGAAGCGTCACGCATCTGGTTGCTTCTGCTTGGTTGTTCGACGGGAATTCTGGTGTGACGTTTCAAGATCATTCTTGTGGGATGTGGATTCTGGACTGCAGGAAATGCTGCATCCACACCGCCCCCAAAATCCCCTTATTCGCATCGAAAAAAATACTAAATAATTATCAAATATGGTAATATTATTGAATTCAAAGGTGGATTTTTGAAATATGAAGACTCTAAACAAAATAAATAATATTGAATTTGATAGGTTATTATATTTTGAGATGCGGAATCCATAGTTCACGACTGGATGGAATGATTGCTCTAACGTCACGAACCGAAACCAGCAAAATGGTTCAGGTTGCTCGAGGGCTCCGAGCTTCGATCGAGCGTTACGCTCTGTCGGTGCCTCGCATCGATGCGCAAGTGAAGGCTATGGTCCGGAGCATCAATTGTCCAGGAGGCCCTTGGTTCGTTTCTCTCATCGATACCCCCTTTGCTCTTCGCACTAACTGAGGTGACTGCGTAGGGACGTTGGAGTCATGCTCACGACAAACGACCAAATCCAACGACTCAACAATAAATATCGAAACAAGAATCGCCCAACCGACATCTTATCATTCCCGTCTCACAAGGTATCGCCCCGGTGTGAGAGTCGCGAAGGCTTGATGATCAAACTTACTTTGGACGAGTGGATAGATCACTCGACCGGGGCGCTTTCCTGTTGTTCGCTGCCACGAGGACCGATATTTGGGGGATATCTACATCAGCCTCCCATACGTCCAAAATCAATGCGAGAGCCCGGAAGAGGAAGACGTAGTCTCGTTGGAGACTCGCATACCCATTTTATTGGCACACGGGATATGCCATCTCATGGGGTGCGTAACGTCAACTCTCCGTGCCTGCCGATTATGTTTCATATTCTCTCTCACTTCAACACAGCTATGACCATGAGACAGACAACGACTACGAGCGCATGGCAAAGGCGGAAGCATTTATTCTTCACCGGTATCAATCGTTTCTTGGTCAATGAGACTTGAACAACGAGTTGAACAAAGCAGTTACTTGTACACTTAGGACTGTTGGTACTCTTCGTACGCCTCATACACAATGCTCGTGGCTGTCTTCATGATCATGGTCGTGAAACATGTGTGGAGCAAGCGCACCACGAAACCTGTCGTAGCAAATCCTGCAACCTGCTTCATTCCACCGCGCTTGTACTCGGCGCGAAACGTCTCGATGACTGAGACCTGGGCTCCAGCCTTCGACGCCTGCTGGATCTGCGCCACCATCACGTCGATAGGAAGTGTCAGCAGTGCGCTGAAAGCACCACCGACAAGCGATGCGCCAATCTTCTGCTGACTCGTCAAGACGACGTTGGGGTCGCCATGTCTGAACATGGCATCCTCAGCCATCACGGAGAACAAGAATCGCGTCGACCAGTCGGCGACACGCTTCAGTGAGAAGACCATCGAGCCCTTCATCAATCCCGCGGCGCCCTCATTGTTGATCACCTTCATTCCTACCTGAAGTGACTTCGTTGAGGTCTCAAGGGGAGTCATCCGCTGGCGGAACACAGGGTCGGTCATCACGCGAGTTTTGAGCAGAAGTGTCGGACTTAGCACAAGGCCCTGGAACCCACCACCAATACCGCCGGAAAGAACTTCCGCGACATCCTTGCTCATCGTTGAGTCTTCTACGAACGGCTGCAGTGACTGTCTTGTCAGCGCATGCGCCCAAGAGAACACGGAGCCCTTGGCAAGAGCCTGGATAGCTCCCCACGGGAAGAATCCGTCCCACACGCCAGCGATGCCCTTGGCCTTGACTATTTCTCGCGTCAGCACGGCATATGACTCCCCTGGACGCGTTTGCTTCATGATCTTGATGAACTCGAGATAGTGGCCAAGCGCAACCTCGTATCCGAGCGTGACTCCGGCGCCGATGACAAGCTTGAGAGTCGGTCGCTCGCTCCGGTTCGCGGAGCTCAAAGCGAGCGGCCGTGGCGCGCACACTGGTGACGCGGCAGAGAAGAGGGAGCGGCCACTCGTGGGCTGCGGAGGCACGATCGGGAAGAGCATGGCGCAAGCGGTGGGGCGGAGTGGGGAGTGAGCAGGGGGGCCCAAGAAATCAGCCACTTCGTGCGCGGATGATTGACAAATCGCTGCTACTGCGACGGACACAATAAACGAGGAACGTAACCGTGCGGCGCCATCACGGCGTGGGTTTAACATAGTCAGGACGTCATCCTCCATGGAGACGACGAGCAACTGCTGATGGCTCCATGGAACACTGTCCGGATCTATTGGTATCCACTATATAATGCATTCACTGGCGAAGACTCGGGTCCCAAGAATTTTATGGATTCAGAATCTATTTCAGAGAAAAACCAGATTTCGAGGTTTTACTAGAATCACCTCTTGTATCGGAAAGCGTATTCTACCCTCCTAAAGCCGGAATCCGGAATCCACCGTCCTCTAATAGTGACAATATTCGTTCCGACCAACCGTGAAAATGGTGAGATTCTGAGAATTCTTCGATTCTGGCTCCTGATTGGGAATAAATCACAAGCGAACTGAAAGACGAGCGAACGGAGACGTCGTGTATCTTTTGCGCAGCACATGAGAAACCCGCAGAAAACCGAGGTAAAAAGGGAACGACTATTAAGCAGCAGTACAGCAGGTTGGCCGCAGTAGTTATCACGGACGTTTACGGCACGCGTTGCGCAGGAGAAGAGGACGGTATCTCTTATCAACCCATTTCCGTTTTGCCGAATCACCGTTGAGAATTTATTTTCGACGAATCACACGATTGGACCCAGAATACTCAGAATCCGTGGAATCCTAACTGAAATGTATGTGTATTCTCCAGTTGCTAACTGCTATGTCTAGAATACATTTTAGTCCCGGAATCCATACTCCTGCGTACACTGGATTCTGGATTCTAGCTCAGAATTGGATTCTGATTCGATTCTTGGGCGAAGATCTGGCGCCGCGCGGCCGACAGGGCAGCCGAGGCGGCCGCGGTCGCGAGTGACTGGATCTCGGCCAGGAGCTGAGCGGCGGCCACAGCGCGAGTGGCCTCGCCGACCGCGAGATCCACGACGCGCTCACTCAACAGAACCACGACGTTGCACTTGGATGCTGGCTCTATTGACTCCCGTCCCTGCTCTTGCGATTCACTGGACCAGGTCACTTCCCCTATGATCGCTGGTGAAGACTTGACGGTAGATCGCTCGCATAGCAAGTTCTCCGAGTCGTCTTCGCTTGAGTGAAGATCGACACCAGTCGGGAGGCCTCGGCGATCCACACCACTCGCGCCTTGAATGGTCGTGCGCTCTTCAGATGCATGCTTCTCAGTGAGAAGACGTCGAGCTCGCGAGGCGAATTCTTGAAGAGCCTTAAGGCAGTGTAGATGCTTTCGCGCGGCCACTCGCGAACGCTCCGCTCGGAGAATGGCCTCCTGCCGCGCCTTCTCACGCTTGGCGTCAAGCCGAGCGGAGACGGAGTGATATCCATCAATCGCCCCTTCCGTGGGAGATTTGTCAGGTAGTTTGATCAACAGCTCCATCGCAATTTGGTCGAATTGCCGATGCAATGGCACTGAGTCTCCTTCAACTCGTCCCCCACCCTCCTCCTCTGACGAATGAACCTCAGCAGCCGCGGGGTTGAAAGAGTTTCGCGTACTTGGATCCTCGACGGCGCATGCTGCCAATACCACTGGTCTTTCTCGTTCATCAGCAGCGACGGCGGAAGGGTCTCGGCGAGAACTGACGCTATTGTAGAAAGCTTCCTCCGCGTTCCTGATTGATTCCACAAGTGCAATCCACTGTTGGGGATTATGAGGGCCGTGCTCACTCTTCCTGCGAGAATCCTTGTCTAAGGCGTCGAGTAGAGCGCCGTATTGAACGACGCCATTGGCGCTGACTGGCACTGCCTCATGCGGAAGCCAACTGTGGATTGCCCTCTCGTCGACATCACACAGCGCAGACAATAGTCTTATAAAGGGCGTGAACCGGACGAATCCTGTCGACTCGTGGTCAATTTCCTCGAGTGCCGCCCGAAGATCAACACGCTTTTGATGGCTTCGCTCTTCAATGAAACTAATCAAATCACATGATCCAACTGACACTTCGGGATTTGTTGTAGCATCCGGTGTCAACGCTCTTGTTTGTGTGATGGGTGCTTTTGGGATGTGAGGTAGACAGGTTGGTCGTGGACTTCTGTGAGAGTGAAGTCGTCGCCCTGGCTTGGATGGTGAGCGGGCATCTCGAGCATTAATCACCTTCTCACGCTCGGCCGCATCTTTCCGAAGCTGCTCCTCGCGGATATGCTCGAGCTGCTGAAGTGCATCTATTGCCTGCGGATACGCATCTATAACCCCAGTGAACGCGGCAGCAGCCTCATCGAACTGTCCAAGTTCTTTGAGCGAGGATCCAAGCTTGAAGCGTGTGTACGGATCTTCGGGGTTGAGTCGAATCGCAGCTCTAAATTCAGCTTCCGCGGCAATGTGTTCATGACCAACTTGGTACGCGCACCCTAGATTCACGCGCAGACGGAATTCAACTTCTTCATTGACTCCCATGGATAACGCAAGGAGGTAGAGCTCGACAGCACGGTCCCAGTCACCTTTCGAGTGTAATCGAACTGCAGCCCTCGTCACCATTTTCAACTTTTGAGTTGGCTCCAAACTTGAGTGATGCTCAGGCAGTGAACGCCACCACCATTCAAAGCTGCTCACAGAGTTGATGCAGTTTGGGCTCCAACAGTATTTCTCGGATAACGCGATAACTTTTTTCTGCTTGGGCGGAGACTTTGACGGAGTCGAACTACAAATCCAATCTAAATCATCCGAGCGCGAAGGCTGGCGCTTGGGTTCGATGATGTTGGGGGTTAGGCATCGTCGTCTGATGTCCCCTGCGATAGCTTTCTCTTTTGGTGTACTGTAGATAAGAGACCGCCGTGTCTGTTCAACTGCTGAGGGAGGTGGACGAGCGATGGGCAGGACGACGCTGGGCGAATACGGTGATACATTACCAACGTACAGTGACGAGATCGTCGTAGTTGGTCGATGTGGGGAGACAGCGTTGTTTGGTAGCCTAGGACAAACTAGTGCTGGCAAGGTATGGATTCGTGCCACAGAAGACGGCTTGGCATCGTATTCGTAGTGTTCGCCTCTCTCATGCCGATCCGAGTCCAGCTTGACAGGCGACGAGATGGGCATCTCACTCGAAAAAAAAACTAGCAGCTTTGACACAAGATCGCATATTGTCTCGTTGCCACAGTGGCGCTTCTGAAGTGTGTAAATGAACATGTTCGGTTGCCACAACTGTCCGTGAGCAGCGACTTTGCAGGCGTGAACCACAGCAGCTGCGTCATCAGTAGCCAGCAACAGCAGTAAACGCAGCGCCAGAATCTTCAATACATGTAAAATTCGTCAGCTCACAGAGTTTGGTGGCATCGTTGGGAAACAGAACCGTACGCGCTTTGGTGTCTCTGTTGTGGCTGTGAGATAGCGGAATACGCAGCCTGCGAAGCCTGTGAACAGACAAATCCTGATGAACTATACAGCCTCTAGAGCGAAGGTCGAAAGAAGCATTACCCGCACAAAGCGAGAGCGCTCTCAGCACTCGGTTTTGTAGAAGCTCGAGTGCTTCCTGCAATAGGCTCTCCTGACAGGAAGACGAATATGAAATCCAATCATGGGGTCATCTTCAAACCATACTTGTCCTTACGACATGATGCTCAGGGCATCGATCCGCGGAAGCTGCAAACGTAAGCGCAGCGATCGGCTCAACCAATGCCGTGGAGCCTTTGGCTTCGCTCTGCGACATCCTGCCACCGTTTGATCGCAAGCGCTCGAGCACTGTTTGTTGATGCTGGGCCACGAGTGCTTTGGCTGTAGTTTGTGGAAGTGGCACATAAGCCATGCGCCGAGACTCCAGGCCTCAATGCGCATCGCACCTTTATTCGAGAGGGGTGAGGTGATCATTCGTTGCCGCTGGAAGTAGGTGTTCATCCAGACACTATTGCGCTCCAGCAGCGAGGGGCTCACGCCGAAGGACGGGTGTTGGCGCGCATAGCTACTCAGCCACCGCTGGTTGAGCGCCACGAGCGTATCGAACCAGTCTTCTTCCGAGAACCCAAGGTCCAGCTGCAGCCCCGCCGCCATGGTCTCCGCGCGTCAGCGAGATTCGGCGTGAGCCATCACCAGGCCCATCGCTACGACGCTTCGAGATCCAAAGTTAGCGTACCCTAATGACGCAACTCCAGCTGGAAAGATTGCCAAATCGCATTCGAGTCAGCTGGGCATGCCATCCGGATACTGTCAACCGTATCCGGACGTCGTGTGGTGGCGTTGTGTAGGGAGAAACGTCACATCGACACAGGCAGCCGTAGCCCCTCGGAAGCGCATCTTGGGCATCGCCCCCTCGGCCGACCAGCCCTCCCCTCACTCTCCGCTCGACGACCAAGCTGCCGCCGATGAACCAGCCGAGCGTCGAGGATGGCGACGTGCCGCCACCTGCGTCTGCGTCGTCGCAGGCGCCGCGCTCGTTCCGACAGCTGCAGTCAGCCAACGACGACTTCCTCGAGGCCTCGGGCACGAGCACCTCGGACGGGCCGCCTGGTATCAACCACGAAGTGCATTGGGAGGGCTATGTCCGTAAGAAGGGCGATTGGCTGCCACGCTGGGAGGAGCGGTACCTTGTGCTCGACGGTGCCACGCTCACGTACTACAACTCGAAAGAGGAGGCGCGCGGAGGTCGTAACCTGCGCGGTCGTATGATTATCTCGAAAGTACGGCCGGAAAACTATGGCAAGGCGCACGGCTTTCTCATCGAGACCAAGGGCCACAAGCTCTTTCACTTGTGTTGCTCGACTGAGCTCGAGAAGGACATGTGGGTCGAGATGATGCAGGCCGCGATCGACGAAGGAGTCAAACACAAGTTGGATCGGTCACTAATGAACGTTGACGGCGCGACAGTGCAGCCTTCACCCACGCAAGTCGACCTGCGCAGCTTCTACTTCGCGTTCCGCGAACTGCTAATCTCGCATTCCTCCTCTCCGCAGTTCTTCCCCAAGCTATCCCGAGACGTCGTGCTCACATCCAACTATGCACCAACTGTGCCATTCTGGGGCGAATACCATGGATTAGACGGCGTCCTGCATTTCTTCTCGATATTGTACGAAACCGTCGAGTTTACCTCGTTTTTCGTGACCGACATCGCGCAGGCGAAAGAAGGAAATACTGCAGTTGTTGCTGGTCGTGAAACCATGAAAAACCGCGACAACGGGCGCAAGTTCACACAACAGTGGCAGCACACCATCGAGTTTGCCCCCGATGGACGAGTCAAGAGCCTCACGATTCACGCTGACCCCGTTGCTGCTTCTGCTGTCTTCGGGTGCAATGCAACGTCCAGTCTGTCGCTTCCAATGGCGGCCGTGATCGGTAATTCGAGCCAAGACAACCCTGAAGGAACTCTGCATGTGGTTGTGTTCCGAGGGGAGCAAATCTCTAGTCACGGTGGACTTCCTCCAACGGAAGAGGAGTTCAGTGACGACAGCAGCAGCAGCACGAATGAAAGCACGCCTTTGCCGCGCAGACGCGTCTTCCTCGGTCTCCGCTTACTGACTGACGGCAAGACAAATGTGTACGCTCCGACATCGTCTGCAAGCTGTTTGGCAAAAACGAGACTGTGCGAACCGGATGAAGTGCCTGACCCGAAGTGGAACTCGACACACGAACTCTCCTTCAAAGGTTCCTCGCGTGGGAAGCCTTGCTTTATGCTCATTGAAGCGTGGGAAGTACGAGAGGATGAGATGGGACAGGAGGTGGAGGAGATCGTTGGGGTTGCCAAAGTTAACTTGGTTCCATTTCTCGCCCTTGCGAGCACATCTCGCACCGTGCGCGAGAGTGTCCTGCATTCGGATATTGCACGCGGTGCTGTACCGCAGTGGTATACACTGCTATCCGCCAACGAGACCAAGTTTTCGTGCGGCCGAGTCCAGTTGAGTATCAGTTTCGATGCCTCCAGTGCGGGGCTTCAATCTTCATCTTCCAAGGGCGCAGCTGTTGCTGACGGCTCACCAGCATTGAGTGCAGGTGCACCAACTCCACAAATCCGTCCAGCAAGCTCACTTGCCCAGTCTTCGAGTCAGCGATCAGTCGTTGCGCGCGGATACTCTTTCCGCGATACGAGACGGGATAATCACCAATTCCGTGTCGGTAACACAACCTTCGACGTGCCTCGAAGGTATCAAATGATAAAGGCTGTCGGACAAGGCGCATACGGGTGCGTAATTGCCGCTAGTGATACCGAGACGGGCCAAGCGCTCGCCATCAAGAACGTTCCAAATGCCTTCAACGACTTAATCGACGCCAAGCGAATTTTGCGCGAAATTCGGTTAATGCGCCACCTAAACCACCCGAACTTGGTCAATCTTGTCGACCTGATCCGCCCGCCATCACTGCACGACTTCAACGATGTCTACATTGTCTCGGATCTGATGGAGACCGACTTACATCGCGTCATTCACTCCAACCAATCGATTAGTGATGATCACATCCAGTACTTTCTGTATCAGATGCTGCTCGCAATCCACTATGTTCACTCGGCTGAAGTCCTGCATCGGGATCTCAAACCATCCAACATTCTCGTCAATTCGGATTGTGATGTGAAGCTGTGCGACTTCGGGCTTGCCCGTGGCGTGCAAGGACTCGATTCAGGACTGACCGAATACGTGGTAACACGATGGTATCGAGCTCCCGAGTTACTCTTGTCTTCCAAGTACGACAAACAAGTTGATGTCTGGGCAATTGGTTGTATCCTTGCCGAGATGTTGGGACGCCGCCCTCTCTTTCCTGGCCACGACTACCTTCATCAGCTCAAAATTATCATGGATGTGATCGGGTCTCCGTCCGAGGATTCGCTCGATTTTATCACGAATCCCAAGGCGAAACGCTTCATTTTGCGTCAGCCGAAGAAACCGAAGGTGCCGCTTTCGTCAGTGTATCCGCGTGCGTCTCCTCAGTGCCTCGATTTGCTCGACAAGATGCTAGTCTTCGACCCTCGCAAACGAATTACAATCGCCGAGGCGCTGGAGCATCCCTACTTGAGTGCTGTGCGTGACCCGTCTCTGGAGAAGACTTGTGCGACACCGTTTGACTTCTCTTTCGAGAACCACGAACTTACGAAGCCCAAACTTCAAGAATTGATTTTTGAAGATGTTTGCTTCTTCCACCCAGAGGCTACCATGCCAGAAAGTCCGGCGTCGTCCCCAGCTCCGAACTCAGCACCTGCTGGCAGAGATGGCCGAGGTATATACTTGACAGAGCCACCTATGAGCGCTCCTGCGCGTTCGTCTGCGGCAGCGCCTCCGCCAGTCCCTGTCTCGGTTCCTCCTCAAGTAGAGCGTACATCAACACTTCCTCCCATCGTGGCACCACGACCTACTGTCACGCCCATGCCTGAACCCGCCGAGGTGGCCATTGATATTCGACCGTCCATTCCCGAGTCGTCGTCTGGGCAGGGAACATCAAGCAGCCCACCTGAAGACAGAAATGGCGAAAGCGACGAGAACGGCGCGACCCATGGCAAGAGTGTGGATCTCTCTGCATCACCTCACAAACTGTCACAGCCCAAGTCATTCACACCATCGGCGGCTGTGTGACCGTCTCGGCTGCGACCCGCTACAGTATAGATATGGCATTAGTGACGGAAAAACCAAACACGAAGTCGTGAGCAAGGGCAATAAAAAGAGCTCATTGAAATAACGGTGCGCCACCAGAATATCAGGTTCATACAGTACCATGCAACACACATGGAAAAACAGATTGGATGGAGATTGGAAGGACCTATACAACTGAAGGGTCGCAATCAGTCAGACTCGCGGCTCAAGATCGAGCTCACAAATCTCGAGCATGGGGCACGTGTTTAGTTGTTAGTGAGGAGGAGATGACTATGCATGCGGGTTACGCAGCACGAGAATGACCGAGTCGCCGCGCAGAAACATCTTGCTCACGAAGCGATCCTTGTTCACGGGCTTGGCGCCCTTCTTGCCAGACTTGGGGACTTCCGTCCACATTTCCTTGACATTCTCCAACACCCTGCGAAGCACCGATTGACGGGTGAGCCATGGCCAGATTGCTATCCTAAGGAAATTGCATACATGTTGCAGTGCCGGTCGAACGCCTTGACGCGCGCGAGGAGCTTGTGGTTGTTGCGCACGTTGATGAGCACCTGCGAGTTGTTCTTGACACTGTGCATGAGCACGGACAGGGGGCCCTTCTGGAACTCCTCCTCGTTCTCCTGCACACGCTTGTACTCGACGCCTCCGCTGCAAGCAACGCGTCAGCTCCCTATTCTGCAAGGCGGCGCGCGCGCCCACGAACCTGGCCATTCTGTCGCTTGCTCCAACAATTTGGTGGGGTGGAATGGATTCCTTCAGATGGAGCGCGAACCTAAGACGAACCTCGAACAGGACCGAGAAATGCTTCTTGCTAAAAGTGAATTTTTAACGTTTCTTTCCAGCTTGTGTAGAAAGTAGTAAAATGGCTACCTTTTTCCGAATACAATACCAACCAAAATGAAAGGAGAGCGCTAAGGAGTACTAGCGAACGACGTGCTTCCTCCGCGACATCAGGCAATCGCGTGCATCTAGTCCAGGTCCATCTTGTCAGCCTCCTTCACGTCATCGGCACCCTTCTCCTCCGACGGCGTCGGCGTCGAGGTCTCAACCTTCGGCGCCGGCTTGGGCTTGGTCACAATCGGAAGGGCGACGGCACGCACCGCCACGATCTTGCTGCGAATGATCGCCGAGGTGAGAACCGGCGTGTCCGTGGACTTCAAGTTGCCCTGCTTGGCGAGTTCGTCAAAGAGCCACGACTCAGCATCAGTCGCCGCCTTACGAAGCTTCTCACAGTCCTCTTCAGTCCAGTGCGCGTAAAGTGCATCCGAAGAGTTCGCCATGCGCTTGTATTCCTCGAGCACGCTCTGGAGTTCCGCTGTCGCAGCGCCACGCTCTGTGCTTTCGGTGGCGCGGAACTCAACCGGAGACGTGAGCTTACGCAAGTCGTCGAGTTTGCCTTGGTAGACTGACTTCGTGCTGTCGAACCCTTCGTCCGAGTAGAGCCAGTCCTCTACCTCGGTCAACTTGTCCTCCAAAGACACCTTCTCGCTATCGGAGATGAACTCGGCGAGGCGATCTCCAACCAGAGCACGCATATCGTAAACAAAGCTCTCGAGCTCGTTACGCTTGTTGAAGGTCTCCTCAATGACACGGTCCTGGTGAGCCATCGCTAGCTCTTGCTCTGTCGCAGCCGTAATTTCCTTCGGGGTAAGGCCAGCGACGTCAGCATCCACCTTCAGCTCCACCTTGCGGAAGCGCTTCTTCTTTGGCTCAGCTGGCTTATCTTCCGCGGATTTTTCGCCAGTCTCGCCTTCCTTGCCCTCCTCAGCAGGCTTCTCTTCCTCTTTAACTTCCTGCATGAGTTGGGAAGACGCCACCGAGAAAATACCGTTGATGTCCTGCTGTACGTTCACACGAATCTTCGGGACTTCGGCGCCCATCTCACCCGCTGGAATATTCGAAATCGTGTACTTACCCAAGGTAAGAACGTAGTCCGGGGGCAGGTACGGCTTGGCTGTCTCGTCATACGCTGCCTCAATCGAGAAGGTTGAATCGCGACGGAAAGTAATACGCTTCGTCTTCGGATACTCGTCCTTGCGATCGAAAATCACGAGAGTGTTTTCGCTACCCGTGTCCATGTTGACATCCTCGTCGTCTTCGCCAGTCTCCATAGGCGTGGAGGCGTTGCCGTCTTCCCACGAGACGCGCACAGGGAGGTGCGTCTTGTCGGCGATGTAGAACTCCTTCACCTTGAAGACCGGCGACAAAATCGCGCACGACAGAGCACAGCCACGTGCAACAGACTCGTCAGCGTTCAGCGTGGTGCTGAGGCCATAGTTTTGGGCCTCCTTGTCGAGGCCAAGGATCTCAGAGAGACGGCGCTTGACGCTCGAGACTCGCGTAGCGCCACCAATGATCTCAACGCTCGTGAGCTGCGACTTCTCGATGCCGGCGTCCTTCAGGGCGCGCTGGATCGGGTCCTCGAGACGGTCAAGCAGAGGCGCGATGAGTTCTTCAAAGTGTTCAAGCGTGACCTGGCCACTGTAGTCCTTCTCGTCGGCGAGACACTCGATGTTAAGGTATGTGGCGGTAACACCGTGTGGCGAAAGGTTCTTCTTGGCCTTCTCGCAGGCGCTCAGCAACTTGATGCGCGCCTTGGCGTCAGTGAGAGCGTTGATCTTGTACTTGGCCTCGAACTGGGCGGCGACGTCGACCGCGAGCGCATAGTCGAAGTCGCGGCCACCAAGGAAGCGGTCGAACGTGGCCGACTTGACCTGAAGCTTGCCCTGCACGAAGGCGACGACAGAGACCGTGAAGCTTGCGTGACCCATGTCAATGAACATGACGTGCTGTGGCTCCGTCTCATGGAACAGGTTACGCGCCGACTTGTAGATGCCGTAGGCGAGCGCAACCGCCGTGTGCTCGTTGAGCAGACGCAAGCAGTTGACGCCGGCGATCTTGGTGGCGTTTAGCAGTGCGCGGCGCTGCACGTCGGTGTAGAAGCCCGGGCATGAGAGAACCGTGTAGGCGGGGCGCACGCCCTCGTTGGCGGCGGCCGCGATGTTCTGCATCTTGTTGAGGATCATGGCGACGATCTGCTCGCACGTGAAGGTCACGGGCTCATCGTTGTAGTTGAGCACGATGCCGACGTTGCCGTCCGGGAGCTCGACGCACTTGTAGGCGAGCTGCTCAATCTCCTTTTGCACTTCCGGGTGCTTGAACTTGCGTCCGATGAGGCGCTTGACGTCCGTCGCCGTGTTCTTGAAGTGGGCGCGCGCGACGCTCACGGCGGCCTCGCCGATGAAGCGCTGCTTGCCCTGGAAGCACACGAGGTTCCTACGGAAGAGCAGAGCAAGTCAGTCTCTCGCGGTCGCGCGAGCGGTCGCGCGCCACGTACGGGTTCTTGCGGTTCGAGTTCTCGTTGAGGATGATGTCGATGCCGCCGCGCTTGGCCTGGCCGATGACGCAGTCCGTGTTGCCGAAGTCCAATCCCACGACCGACATGGTGCTGGAGAGAGAGCGAAAGGGGAAGTAAAGGCCGCGAGCCGAGGGGATGGATGCCACGCGCCACCGCCGAGAGAGGGAATGCGTGGTTCTAGAACCAACGGCCCCCCACTCACCTGCGCGGCTCGCCACTGCCACGTCAGCATACCTGTCTATCCCGATCGATATTGATATGCAATGGAGAGTATGGACCTCCTGAACTCAGTACCTGCTAAATCCGATATAGCGCATCTATACTGAAAGCTTGTCTCTTTGGCCTCAGCTTGTTTCCTTCACCGGGGGGGCACACCAATCGCGTCACCACAAGCGACCTCTTTCTCCGCAGCCTTCTAGAATTGGTTCAATGAGCCGTCGCCATAACGGACCAACTCTCATCAACAGAGCCATGCCCTAGCTCGGTTCGTTACGGCCAGTCAGTTGGGATCTCGAATATTCTCGAAGTCGGTACCCTCACTTCGAATGGTTTAGAGGGGGGATCCACATGGCTACACTAACGTCATCGTCGTCTTGAGCCTACCGACGCAAAAAGCAATTGATTAACGCGCTCCTCGCCGCTCTGCGTGCGTCGCCTCCAGCTGAGCGAGCTGCCGCTTCACGCCCTTGTACTTGGCCTCCGTCGCCCGCAACCTCTCTTTCAGCCGCATCTCGTTCTGTGAGTGCATAGCCGTTGATCGTGCCATCTCTTTCTCCAACAGCTAACGGATGAAAGCACCCATGTCACCGACTAACAACAACTATGGCTGCCCGACCATCCACACCTGACACCGTGCTTCGAAGGTTTGCCTCTCCGCTCGGATCGTTGCGATCAGTTCACGCGAGTCGGCCTCCGCGCTTGACGATCGCTCTTGCGCAGCTTGCCAGGTGCGGCGTTCCTGCTCGAATGACGCTCTCTCGCTGTCGCGGAACTCGCGCAGCAGAGATTCTTTCGTCGAAGCCTCCACCAGGGCGCGCTGGATGTCAGAGATCTGAGCATTTTGCGCCGCAACCACATTCTGAACATGTACGGTCTCGTCAGCGATCCACTCTCATCCTGAACATTTCTCACCCACCTGTGCGGCCGCGAGCTCATCGAGCTGGCTCCTGCACGTCGCTTGCACATGGGCTACCTCCGCCTCAAGAAGAGCAATGTGCTTGCTCAATTCGGCCTTGCAATTAGCCAGTTCGTTCACACTCTCCTGCAGTCTGGCGTTCGCTTGTGCGTGCGTTTCGCGCTGTTCTTTCATTTTCCTCACGAGACTATCAAACCTCGACAACTTCGATTTCAACGCGAGAATATGCTGACAAGCATCCTCTAACATTCCCTCCGCAACATGCTTCTCGTGCATGGCTTCCTCCAGTTCTTTCCTGACGCTTAAAACAACGAGTTCCTCTTCCCTCCACTGACACAGAGCGTCGTTGCGGTCCATTTCGAGCTGGGTCATCTTCTCCAAAAGCAGATCTTTCTCGTCCTGAAATGCGCGACTGCTCCGCAGCTGGTGGTCATTAGCAATCTTCTTGCAAGACAATCGTAGAGCCACTGTCTCTTCTCCATGGGCCTTGGTCAGGGCGAGCGTATCGCGTTCATGCAAGCGAGAGAGGTCGTTTAGGGCCTGCCTGTGCTCATGGAGTGAGATCGAAGAGCTTAGCACCTCTCGAAGTTTGTGCTGTAGGGCCTGAAGGTGCCGCTCGTACTGTGCTTCTTGGCGTTGAAGCAGCATCTCGTATTGCCTTCTTGTGTCATCGCATAGCTGTCGCGCTTTGCGATCCATGGAATCGAGCATTTGCACGTGCTGTAGCTGGGCAATATATGCTGTTTTGGGAGTTTGAGTCCCTGATGATTGATCAGCAGATCCATTAATGGGGGTAGATGGACTGATTTCTCCTGGCTCCGCAACGAGCGATGAGGTCGCCTGGGAGAATAGGGCCGCAGACTCATTTGGTCTTCGAGATGCTGTTCGCCGCACCGACCTAGTTATTCCACTGGAAAGTGGCATGAAGAAGAATGGTTCAAATCTGATCAGTCGCGTCTTTGGCCAGAAACGGTTACAACGCCATCCTTATCAACTCTCTCAGTTCAGAACACAACTACACGTTGAGCGTGTCTGTCGTGCGGCAGTTGCGACGAAGCAGCTCAGCCACAAGGTCCTTGCGTGGCACAGCAAACTCGTCCTTGGAGGACATTTCCTTGATCTTCACCTCGCCCTTGGCGAGCTCATCTTCGCCCACAACGACCATGTAGGGGATTCCCGTCTCTAGCGCATAGTGGAGCTGCTTTGTGAACTTGGGATTCTCAATTTGCATGATCTCGGCAGAGATATTGGCGCGCCAAAGCTCCTTGCAGATCTCCAGTCGCTGTAGGGCCAAGGAGCCACCAGTCGAGGCCACGAGCACCTGCGACGTGGGCTTGGCAATCTGACTCGTCTTCTCCGCGTGGCCTTGGAGGATGCCAAAGATACGCTCGATGCCCATGCTCACGCCCACACAAGGGATCTGCTGCCCAGTTGCGGAGAACATGCCGACGAGGTTGTCGTAGCGGCCACCAGCAGCAATTGAGCCAACGTTGTGCTCCGGGCTCGTGAGAACGAACTCATAGATCAATCCCGTGTAGTAGTCGAGACCGCGGGCAAGGCTGAGATCAAACGAGATGTAGTCGAGCACACCCATCGCATCCAGGTACCCGAAGAGCAGCTCGAGCTCATCCATTGCTTTCTTTGCGTCAGCGTTGTCACCGAAAAGGTTTTCCTTGGTCATTGCTGAATGGAGCTCGCGAGGAGAGCCGACTCGGCACACGAAGTTCTGGATCCGGTCTGCGACCTCCTCTGGGATCCCCTTTTCGTCCACCATCTCACTCCGCACAGCTTCCCATGGCTCCTTGTCCAGCTTGTCAATGGCACTGCACGCTGTACGGAACTTGTCCGCGGGCACGCCACAGATCGCGAGGATCGCGTCCAAGAGCAGGCGGTGGCTCAGCTTTACTTTGAAGGGGCCGAGCTCCTCCGGGAACTGCTGTAGCACCTCGATACCGATGGAAAGCACCTCTGCGTCCGGAATCATTGGCGCATACGTACCGGCAATATCGAAGTCGCACTGGTAAAATTCGCGGAAGCGGCCGCGTGCCATCTGAGGATTGTCGCGGCGGTATACACGTGCAATATGGTAACGCTTGATGTTTCCTGGGTTATGGAGTGCCATAAAGCGCGCGAAAGGAACTGTCAAGTCGTAACGGAGGGCCAGGAGCTCTCCACCCTGGTCGGCCAGATCGTAGATGAGTTTGCTGTCTTCGCCGTACTTGCCGGTGAGAGTCTCTTTGAGCTCGAACACGGGGGTTTCAATCTCCACGCCGGCGTGACGCTTAAAAACCATTCGAATTTTGTTGAAGATCTTCTCACGGAGGTGCATCTGGTGAGGCAAAAAGTCCTGGGACCCCTTGGCAATCTTCGGCTTCCGACGGGTACCCCCTGAGCCCAGTCGAACAAACAACTCATCGAGGAAAAAAGGGGTTCCTCCAACTCGGAGATCGAAGGCGCTCACACGAGTCGCCCAGTCACTGCCAAGACTCTGCAAGTACTGACGAACTGCACTACTTCCAGCTCCAATCTTGACGTCATCCTTCGCAACCATCTTCGCACTTTCCTTCTCTTTCTGTTTATCAAGCTTCTTCTGGCGCTTCTCGAGAACCTTCGCTCGCTGTGCCTCCGTCATGGTCGCAAGCTTCTCGTCCTCTTTAGCTTGCGCCGCGGCAGCCTTGGCCGCTGCTTCTTGAGCCTTCGCATTCTTCTCAGCGAGTTTAGCCTTGAGCACCTCCTCTTCGGAGGTGAAAAACGCCAACGACAGTTCAGCTTCGGCGAGCAACGCCTTCTCCACAGTTTCAACGAGCTCAATCGCGCACATGGACGACGGTTTGATCGGAGCTGCGGCTGATTCGAGCACTTCGCGACGTTCGTTCGCGCCTCGCAACAATAACTGCATCGCGTCCAGCGTCGGCTTGAGTGCAGTCTTCAAAGCCTGCGGATGGAAGTCACCAGAGGCTTTGACAACGGATCCTTCTGTCGCGATCGCACTATTGAGCTCTAGCTCGAGAGCCTTGAATGAGGCGGTGACAGTGTCCCGCGCAGGGCCATGGTACTGTGGGATGTAGCGCACGCAATCAGCGTCGATGACGAACTCCTTACGCGAGTTCACGTACTTGGAGCTCTCGAGCATGAGGCGCAAATTTGTCGCAGATGTGACGATTCCGCGGTGAGGGCGGCTTGCATCCACGAACTCCGCCATGAACGGCGTGGTGTTCACCTTGAGTGTTTCACACGATAGCGCGGCGACAGCGTCAGCAAGCGGTAGCAGACCACGCGCACCACCGATTGCGAGGGAAGATACGGCAAGCAACGTGAGAGGAGACTGCGCAAACGCTTGCTTTTCCGCGGTACCGAGCAGTGCGTTGGGAAGCGGGATCGACGAGCCAGCGAGGGCCTGGCGAATCTCCAAAGCAGCGCCATTGGCGCGCACGACGCCTCGACCTCGCGTAGCCGCTAGCAGAGCCAGCGCGGCTGTGTCCGCGGGACCAGAAGCGACGAGCGGAAGCAAATCGCTGTTGAGCAGAGCGACGAAGAAGCCGATCGCATCCACGACGGCTGCCGTTGGCTTGAGTCGCAGGAGTCGGTGCGTCGCGACCACAAGCATGGCACGCGTCGTGGACGCCAAGTGGACTCCGCTGAGCTGCTGGGGCAGCGCAAGCGCCGCGAGCTGGGCCTCCACGGCGCTCTCGGTATCCACGGCAGACGCCCAGTTGGCCTCGACGACCGGCGCCGCATCGGCCACGACCTTGGCCCCCAGTGCCGCGATCGCGCACACGTCTTCGATCGAGAGCTTGCCGCTCGAGAGCGTCACCTTAGCCTGCGTCGCCATTGCACGGAGCTTGGATTTCTGAGGCTGCCGAGCCAGCAGCTGAAAACGGGTGGCGCCGTTGATGGGTTGACGTTGCCCACGTGGGTTGACTTAGCCGAGCCCACGAACAATTTCATGTGGAGATTAGATCTGGCACTCCTGGTCTTGAAGCGGGCCAAGACCCGTCTTTCACAACCCATGAACCCACATCAGTCAAACCCATTATACCTTGGTTTGTTGAAATAGAGATTTTTTCTACCTGATTTTGTGTAATGGACCGTGCCGTTTGCCCGGCTGCGTCAGCAGAACTGCCACGATGCACCCCCTCGCGGCGTCAGGGCCGCTGCGCTGGATGCGCCTCTACGTCCTCTACGTGGTCTCCTTCCTGGACCTCATGGCTGTCTCCATGATCATCCCCTCGCTCGCGTCCTACGTCAAGAGCATGGACGGCGGCGCCGTCGCATTCGGCTACATCATGAGCATGTACGGGCTCATTCAGTTCTTCTCGGCGCCCATCGCCGGAGGTCTTAGTGACGTTTACGGGCGGTAAGACTAGTCTACGTGTTGCCACTTTGCGCAATCTGAACCAGCGATCTCCTATTGCTGCCGTAGTCGTCGGGTGTTGCTCGCCTGCTTTGTCGGCTCCTCCGTGGGGTACGTCATCTTGGGCATCTCCTGGAACATCTACCTTGTTATCCTCTCGCGTATCCCGCCGGCGCTCTTCAAGCACTCGCTCGATATCATCAAAGTCGCCGTAACTGACGATCTAGACCCGAGCGCGAGATCGGCGGCAATCGGTCGGCTCAATGCGGCATCCAACGCGGGCTTCATCATCGGCCCGATCGTCGGCGGATATGTCGGAGCCATTCCGAACGGCTTCAATTACACCACTATACTCACAGTGAGTGTGCTCGCCGTCAACTACGCACTCGTTTATTTTTTCTATGTCGATCGAACTCCCAATGCGGCCGCGAGCGACGCGATGAAGGCCCCGAAAGAAGTCGACTACAAGCGAATTCTTCTCGATGCCAAGGACAAGCTACTGGAGTTTAGAAATGTGATGAATGAGACTGGACCGGCACAAACTCTGCTGATCGCACGCCTTTTGCTGGCTATGGCTGCGATTCTCTATCGGACCCATTTCTCGACGCTGCTTGAAGATAAGTTCGGCACGGACCCGAAGACACGAGGATTTGTGCTCAGCTACATGGGGCTGCTTGGAGCATTTGGTAGTGTTTCCGTTGGTTGGGCGTCAAGACTCATCCGCTCCGAACGGCTGCTTCTGCAACTCTCAAGTATCGTTTACGTGGCGACATTCCTTGCGCTGTCTCGGGCCCAGACGATCCACGCAGTCTACACACTGCTGGCCCCACAAGTTGTCGCAATCAGCATGATTCGTGCCAGTTCGATTGGGTTGCAGACTACACTAGTCGCACCCGAGCGTGTCGGCGCCTTCATGGGAATCTCGTCGTCTTTTACGGTAGTGTCATCCGGTTTTGCCATGCTCTCTGCAGTAACTGTCTGACTTACTTTCTCTTAGTCTGTGGCAAGAACAATCTCACCAAGTAAGTCTTTCATATCCACACATTGGAGGTCGTGTCAACCTTATCATTTGTCTCCGATTTCTTAGTTCTGTCTGGTTGGACATACCTCGTCTCAGTGGATGGCCCAGCTTACGGAGCTGCGTTGCTTGCGTCCATCAGCGCAGCATTGTTTTGTTTTTCGCCACACTTCGCGACTCTTGGGCGAATCTCGGTTGCTACAACATCCGGATCCTTTCCATCCAAGACCAGGAAGACTGCAACCGACTGAAGCGCTTTATACATTGTGCATATTATCGTGTCCTTTTGCGCATTAGAATCCTCTCAGTTGTAAACTTATTCTGCTGCTTATTGCCTGTTCAGGAGTCGCTAGGGTACGTATCTTGTGGACTCGCCCCCAGTCCCCTTTACCCGCCACATTACATGATCGTAGCATGAAGTCGTAGGTGCTGTCAAACAGCAAATTTTCAACAAGCAGACGCTGCACCTTGACCTTTCTGTTGTGAATGACTCGCTCGGTACGCCAACTCTCAACTGCAGTCCCGTCACCACCTTCGCCTTCTTCCGCAAGCAATCTATACCGCACTTCATATTTCTCGATCAGCGCTCCATTGGACAATGGTACATCCCACAATATCTCCAACAGGCATTTGAAAACCGTCTGCTGTGGTGGACCTGAACCTCCCAGCTTCGTGCCTCGTCTTGTTGCTGTTGAGGAGGTTGAGGACAATGGATCAGCTTTGAGAATGACCACTTGCGTCGACGCTTGGGAACAGAAGTGAACATTAGCCATCGGTGGGGCTGGTGTTGATGCTGGCGCCGTCAGTAGACGTCGACATGCGTCGCTTCGATTCGACACATTGTCTATTTGTGAAGTTGCTGTCATTCTCATGTTGGCTTCACTGCATTCGCCAACAAAATCTAGTGGAGATCGACGGAGATAGCACCTGAACTCACGATCAGCACCACGCAAGAGAAGCCAATTGACGAGTTCCGGGTGGGAGTATGCAGCTGCAATGAATAGTGGCGTTCCGTCACGAAGCATCCACCTCCAGAATAATTGTCAGCTATGGACTAGCCTGAGTGCAATGAACAGACTCGCACCAGTGCAGTGATTCCCATTGAACTTTCCACTCTGGCATGGACTTGATAAAAGGAAGGGATAAAACTTCGATATGATCCTCCATCGCACGCTCCAACACTATCGATAGCAAGTGGTTGTTTGATGCATCCATAGATACACAAGCAGGAGGGCCCTCACGATTCACGTCGCCACAGATTAATGCGCGCAAGAGAAGGACTCGCCACCCTTCATCGACCGTGTCTTCGTCTCCTCCATCTGATAGGTTTGTTGGGGCGGTCGAAGCTCCACTCTTCAATGCACCCTTCATCATTGTATTCGTATCGAGATTTCGCGGATGAAGCGTCCCTTTGAAACCGCTCAACTGGGCGACACATTGAAGTAAGTGAGATCCTTTGAGTGATGCTCAGTGTACCGCGTTCAACTCTCTCTCAAGCTCATCCAGGCCGTCACTATCATACGATGATGCGACTGATTGCCGAGAAGAGAGATGTTGCCCGGTGGAAGAAGTTGGCGGCGTGACTCTTGCAGATGAAACCGCGGCGATCGGGCCGAAGCGTTCTTCAACCCCGGACGGTGTTTTCTTGACAACCCCATGCCCAAGCTTTCTTGGCTGCCGAGATTTCACACTCCGTGGCAGTCTTGGCGCAGTCTCTTTTCTCGGTTTTGAAGCCCTCTTCGGTTGATTGTTGGCTACCTTGGCGTTTGCTTTCGTGTAGTTTCGTACGATTGCCTGTTTCGAACTTGTTCCCACGTTGATAGTTAACTCCTCTTCAAGCTGCTTCAGTTCATCATCGCTCTGAGTATACTCCGAGAAACTCGACTGTTGCGCCTTGTTTGACACCCGATGGGTTAGAGTGGATTGACTACTGGTAATCTGTGCAGGCACGCTCGACAACTCTGCTTGTAATGCTGCCAGCTCAGAATCACTATCCGTGCGTGCGGATGAAGCTACCGAAAGCCGCCTGCTACGTCGAAGGATCTGATGTGGAGTCACATCTGTATCCTCCAGTCTTCTCTTTTTCTGCTGGGGAGCGCAAGGGTCTCCAACGGGTAGGTGGCGATTTGTCAAGACTTTGCTTCTCTTATCGGAATTTGATTCTTGGTGTTCTGCGACACCAGCATTGAGTTCTTTTTGTAACAAGTCCAGCTCAGATACACCTTCAACATCTGAAGACTGACTCTCAACCTCACGAGATGCGTGGTCCATCACCATCAGACCACCGTTTACACGAAGCGTTGTCTGGGAAATATGTGGTTGACGCCTTGGGTGTCCAGCGCCGTCTGGAGGTTGACCCAGGTGATGAGAACTGCCCTTCTTGACGTTAGATTTGCCGGTGAAGTTATCATGCCTCCGTTTTGCGGGAGCTGTTTGTTTGGACAAGCTCACACGACCATTGATGGTCTCAACCTCCCGAGACAACTCAGCTTCAAGCTCCGCAAGACCGTCGCTTTCCGTATCAATTGAAACGATAGATGGTGACTGAAGATGAATTTGCGATACTCGTGACCCAGTTGCGACAGATTTTGCCTGCTCACGACATCTTTCCAGTTCCAGATCTACTTCGGCAATGTTGTCTTTGGTGCCCAACAACGCTGAGTCTGGTCGTTTTGAACGAAGGGGTTCGTCTTCTTTGCTAAGCTGAGTCAGCCGCATACTGCGAACCCCATGACGAACTACACTCCCCATTGTGTTTGCACCTGGCACGGCCATCCCTCGGTGCACTCTGCTTGCATCAAATGCACCACGCGTACTCCGACTTGCAGTTGGCTGTACAGTGCTTTGAAGTTCTGCCTCCAGTTCATCCAGTCCATCGCTTTCTTGACCACTTGAGAAATTAGACATCGCACCACTGAAACTATTCGTGAGCTGTCGTGGTGATGACTTGGGCAAGGAATTCTGCTGATTTGCTGAAGCTAATGACTGCACAACTTTGTGTCGCTGTTCGTGGATGGTATGCTCCTGATCCCCATCGCATACAAGTTCCTGTTCCAGTGAGAGCAGAGCGGCGTCTACGTCGCTGCTCGTTCCATCTCCAAACAAACTCGAATCAGAAAGATTGCTTGGGACAATCGCGGCAGTGGTAGACAAGCTACAAGAGGCTGTCGTACGTGGAGCTCTTGAAAGATCAAATGATCGCTGTAAACGCATGTGCCAAACTTCCGTTGCAGATTCGCGACTATAACTCCACAATCCCTCTACCATTGCGTCGACTTTTGCCCTCTCAGCATTTGCAGTACGACTTGCGAGACGAGATTGTCGAAGGAAGGTAGGCTTTGCTTGACTGGGTTCATTTCTTCCAGTTGATCCTCGCTTTGTTGCTGCAGATCCGAAGCTATCCTCAGCTTTACGTCTGTCTTGAACAAGATTTTGCAACGACGTATTATAGTGCACGCTCAATGCTTGAATACGCAAGAGCATTTCGTTCGTCTCGTGTTGATTTCTACGTGGAACGATGGCTTCAGCCACGGGGCCATCATGTTCGGCACCAGGTTGTTCTTGCGAAGTCACAGGGCCGAGTTGGAATTCGACAACAGAGCCGCCGAAACATTTCATAAATGCTCTCTCTTCATGCTCCAATCGGCGGAGGATGGCAACAGCCTCGTGTGCTGCTTGGGTGAGCGGTGGTGCAATTGAAATCCGAGACAACAGAGCGCTCAGTCGCGCGAGCATTTGCCACGCGGTCGGGTCTATCGCAATTTTTACTTTTGGCTCACTAACCTGGACGCAAAAGGCACTGTACAATGCGAAAAGATGGCCAAGAACGCGCACAAAGATGGCCTGCGATTCTTCACGCCGATCAACATCTCTCACAGCACGCAGAAGAAGCTCTGCAGCGACAAACAAAAGTCATACCAGTTGCTGCACTAAGGTTTGACGAGAAACACGTACCAAGAGCGACTTGAAGGATCGCATGATGCGTGTCCGTCGGACTACTATCCCAGAATTCGACGTGAAACATGGCGCTCATACGGCTTGACAACCACAGCGCCTTGAACGCAGCGAAGCCCGTGTCGTCAGTTCCCTGCCATACCAACCGTCAAGAGTCTTCTCCTCAGCCAGCCGCTGCGGCAAACATACCTGCGCCTGGAAAGCTGCAACCACCGAGAGAAAATCCTCTTCGACGCAGGTGATGAACTCGTGCAGTGCCTGAGCGCGGCGTATTCCGCCTGGCAACGACACTGGGCCGCCGTCGCTCTCTTCGGCGCTGGACGCGGAATTCTGGCGCTGTCGTGCGCCGCCAGGCCGAGCGGAAGACGCGACGGCGCCTCGCGGACGCGCCAGCGGGGGACGCTGGGCCGTCACCTTTGTCGCGCGCGCTGGGGGTCGCGGCGTCTCGCTCTCGGCCGGCCTGGATGTTGCCGTTGCCGCCATTTGATGGACTGGAAATTCCTTGGAGTAACAGTGGGCAAATGTATTGATATAACGTCATCACATCAATAACTAAGCTGGCCCGCAGCCCTCGTCATCGTCATCGTCGAAGAACACGAACTGTCCGTACTCGGAGGCCTGCCGATTTAGCGAGACTCGACGCCGGTTCTCCAACAACTCAACAATGGCTTCTCCGGTTGAGAGCTGGGTCGCGACCACCACAAGCAGCGCCGCAGCGATGAAAGAGTAGGCCGTAAACGCCCACGGAAGCGATGACTGACACGCTTTAGGTCCCGAACTGGCTCCAGTTGCATTCTCGACCGCAAAGCAGTTGAGTGAGTGCGTTTCAGGCAGGAGTTGCATCAGCCCCAGAGCGAGGAACGGTCCGAGCGCCTGGCCAAGGTATATTGCCGCGGAGAAGAGTCCGATTACCGAGTTGAAGGCTTGACTTCCGGATGTGGCGACGCTCATGAGTGTAAGTGGCAAGCCTGGAGCAATTGAAAGCGCGGCTCCACAGCCGATAAAGACCAATGCCAAATACTGAGTCGACCATAGGCGGTTGTAATCGTCGAAGAGGGAGTTGAGGAAGGGAGGTGGGCCCAAGAAGAAGAAACCTACCGAAAGCTGGAGCAGCCCGAAGAGGATCACTTGCTTGCAGCCGCAATTGCGGCTGAGCCACACGTACACAACACCCCCCAGGAAATAAACCAGAGCACTGACAGCAAACCCAAAGCCGACGGCGACATGTTGAGCACCAAGTACGGTCTGCATATGTGAGCCCAGGTGTGGGTCAATGAATCCAAATGATGCCATCGCAAACACCGTGAGGACGAGGCACAACAAGCAAGTCGGCGTCAGCACATCACGGAAGGTGACGCTTCCATCCTTTACAGCAGTTGGATAGAGAGACGATGCGAACGTATTTCCACGCGAATATAGACCATCGGGAAGCGAGTACTCGATGAAGAGAAATGGCACAACCATGACGACACTGAGCTGTGCAACTCCTGATGCTAGGAAGGGAATTTGGAACCCGTAATACTGAAAGAGAAAACTCCCAATCGGTGGCGCGGTGACGAACGCGGTAGCAACGATAAACTCCTGGATCACGAGAATCTGTCCGATGTTGCTTGAGTACTCTTCGGTGATCATTGAGAACGCGCCGACAACTTTATACACACACACACAGATGAACAATGAGATCAGTGCTAGCAGGAAGGCCAACAGAAGGAGATCTCACCAGCAGCACCTGCACCGAGTCCTTGACACAACCTCAAGGCGAACACTGCTGTGATCGAGGTTGTGTACGCAAACGCTATAGTAGTTGTGCCGCTTAGGACCATGCCCAGGCAGATGACCGTCTGTCGGCCGACGGAAGGACTCTTGAAGGCCGCCAGCGGACTGCTGACCATGATACACAGAGGATAGAGCGAGAAGAAGAGGCTGAGCTGGAGAGGACTCATTCGCAGCGTTCGCTCCGCGTAAGCCGGGAAGAAGCCGACTGGTAATGTCGTCAGCTGGTTAGTCAGGAAGAGGATGCAGGAAGTGACGAACCAGATTACAAAGGACCGGAACTTTTCGTGGCGCAGCGGGTTGCGGGAGGCCGAGAGCTGCATCATCGTGTCGTAGGTCACTGCGTCGCTTCCTCGTCGTTGTTGGCTTCCGTTCGTCGTCTTGTCCACGCCACTTCCAGCGGATGAAGCTCCCGACGCGGACACCGCCGCGAACCCCATCGGGGTCGGGTGGGGCGAGCGGATGGAGCTCCACATCTTCTGCCGCGGGCTGAGCTTCGTGGATCCGGAAGCGGTCCCCACAGTCGGCGCCAGCAGTGGCCGTCGCTCCGCTTCCTCACGCGCGCGCATGCTGAGTGACGAACTGCGCTCAGGTGGATCCACTTTTTTATGTGGAGCTCGCGCGTAATCAGATCCTCATGGCGCGCAGAACCTCAACTAAGTAGGTTTATTGTAGAACCAATCAGATCAAGTGCAGGAACGTTGCCTCGGTTGCATTTGCAGTGGGGCCAATCAGCGAGCCGCACCGAGGTCTGGCCGACCTGGCGAACAGCTCCGACTCGGTGAAGATGCTGCGGCGCGCCGTCGGCCGGATCGCCACTCGCGCACCCACCGCCTCGCGTTCTCTCCGTCCCCAAGGCAGACCCGCCCGCACCCTACTGCCTCTGCGCTGCCTCCAAGTCCGCATGAAGGTGTACACCAAGACCGGAGACAAAGGCACCTCGCAACTCTTCTCAGGCGAGAGACGGCCGAAGGACGACGCCATTTTCAAGGCGCTCGGAGACACCGATGAGCTGAACGGGCAGATCGGAGTCGCAATCGAGTACCTGCGCATCGCCGAGAATGAGTACCTCCCATCCAAGCTGGAGCAGATTCAGTCTCGGCTTTTTGATCTCGGCGCTTGCGTCGCCACGCCGTTGACGACGGCCTCGCAGACCAAAAAGAACCGCGCCGGTCGCTTCGATGAAGCTAACGTCGACATTTTGGAGCAGTGGATCGACGAGATGGACGCGGAACTCCCTCCACTCAAAGTGTTCATCCTCCCTTCAGGCGGCGGGCTCGCGTCGACCCATCTCCATGTCGCACGTTCGGTGTGTCGTCGCGCTGAGCGCCGCGTCGTGCCACTTGAAAGTGCGGGTGACGTTGAGAGCGTCGTCATTCGCTACCTCAATCGCTTGAGTGACTTTTTGTTTGTCGCGGCACGTTACGCAGCTTTCCAACAGGGCAAAGAGGAAACCAAGTGGCAGAACCAAAACATTCGACCTGCACCCAAAGACTCGGGTGCCAGTGATGAATGAGTGCAGTCGCCACGAAATTTCTTCAATGTGGTAGTATCGTAGCGAACATGAAGAAAACATACTCGTCGCCGCAGTGCCTTTAAGTCCCTCGGACCTTCATGCTCACGAATACTAACAAACCATACCAGCTATCCAATCTCGTGCATTGATCGCAATCTCGTGCATTGATCTGATTACACAACCTACACTAGAGACTTCTGCAGCAACCTACTTGGATTGAGCTCGAATATTCCATCAGACACCTATGATGCGGAAACCGAAGCCCAACGCAACTAGAACGAATGCGTCAACAACTGCGGATCCACCGAACGAATCAACACTATAGTGCTTGAGCACCCCTTTGCCATCCTGCGTTAAAGAGGGCTTACCGGCGTGGCAAGGAAGCCAATCGATCTTGCTCCAGAATATCTTCATGAACCCTTCGAACTCGTGCTTGATTGGTGAGATATACTGGGTCCACACAAAGTAATTTGGGGCGGAGGAATAGACCACCAAACAACATGAAAGGCAGAAGGGTGATGAGCCACCAATCGTCGCAATTTCCACACGCCGGGCGATACATGACACCATGAACCGAGACCCACAGCGGAGAAGTTCAGCAAAATCACCATTAGCTGGAGAGCTAAATACGTGGCGAATCAATGCCGATCAGGAAGTATTGGTAGGAGAAACACGATGGGCATCAGAACCTGGACTTCTGGTTGATGTCCAGTTGGAAGCAAATCAAGCCAAAATTCAGCGACAAGAAGGACGACTGGAAAATACCCACTCAAAAGGTGATACGATCGCGCCAAGACGCGTATTGCATGAAGACGGCCATTTGACTCAGAGAGCCGAGTCGCATGTCCTCGTACTGGTCTTCGTTCGCCGATTCCTCCTTCGTGGTAAAGAAAGAAGTGTGCGCTCAACGCTATTTGAAGCACCATCATCCGTGGCCCACTCCTCGTTGAGAAGGGTCACGCGTTGGACCCCGGCTTCGTCTTTTTCCTTGTCAAGCACGACAAGTTGACGCATGAAGAAGTCGGAAGGATTTACAAATCCAGGGCAGTGGAAGATGAGCAGAGCAAAATATTCAACTGCATGCGAGTTTCTTGCTCTCGACACCAGAGATGCCTCGCAACATAGCACTGCCGATGAATGCGTCACGACATTTGGTCAGCCCAAGCTCCTCCATGACAGTATCGACGCGAGTCGTGTACTCTTCCATAGTACACGTCTTGCCCATTCATAGGCACCTGAAAGATAAAATGTTCTCTGAACGTGATCGTGACGTACGCCGAAAAACGCCTGAGCTTAGTCCAAGTTGTGCCGTTAACTTCGACAAACCCAGTGGTAGCGGTGTTGTGACCGGCGAGGCAATTCAAAAGAGAGCTCTTGCTTGCATCAGACGGCCCCATGATGACGAGTAGCTCGCCTGGCTTCGCGATACCGCTCACATTGCTCAAAATTCGTTTAGTCTCGATTTGTTAAGTGTGCGAGTTCTGGACCTCGACACTTCACTTGAAGTGGTCTTGCTGAGATTTGTGCATAGCGTCCGGTACTGTACACTACTTGAGGAATAGCCGCTGCTGGAGCATTGGAAGTACCATGGCTTCAGAAACGCTTGCCATCGTCGTCGTGTAGATCACAGTAGTGTATTATTGACCAATCAGAGTGCTCTTCTTTGTTGGATCCAGCGCACAAGCGAGTTTCGTGTTCCACAGTATGAGCGGTGATGAGCCGGTGCAGATTCTGTACAATCTGCTTCATCTCTGCGTCATCCAAACTTGTTTGAGGTCTTATGTGTTATTTGTCCTAACATGCATTGGTTGCATCCACACACCAGAACTGGTTTAGATACATGTCCATTGATGCACCCCTTTAGGGTGCAAAGCCCTCTCAGCTTTCTTCCCGTGTCACAGTTTGTGTGGCTGGGAAAGCTCATCGTGACTGCTCCATCAGCGAAATGACGAAAAGATCGCTCGCTTCTCACGCGGATGTGTGCTGTGCTGCCGATCTGATGCCGCACATCATGGGCGGCACTGTCACTACGAATTGACGCAGATCGTGTGACTAAATTGCGGACCCAAAAACTACAGTAAAATTTGAGTCAAAATTGACCAACGCGACTCGCAACCCCCAACGAGTACCGACCAGCAGCAAAGAGGCTACCGCGAGCGGCTCGAAGGTTCTTCTAAGATAGCAGAATCTTGGAGTCGCAAACAACCAACCAACAGTACAGTAGTCGGTCTTGCTCCGCTCGCCATTAAAACCAAACCGCACTACCTCAATGCTGTGAATGTCAATATCTTTCCTGAGCCGACATCAACAGTCGACAAGAATACAGTTGATCGAGTGTGCTGTCGTTCAACCGTCTCGGAGTGTATCTCCGAAAGGCGGAGAGTTCGGATTTCCATCCTTCGGCGACACACTTCACCTTCCAAGCAAGTGCTTGTTGCTTGCCTTGGTGATTTCAAGATTGGTCGATGTGCACCATTGGCCGGAGGTCCAGGACCCTGCCTTCGACGGAGCAAGAAAATGATCATGGTCGTCTGTGATGGTGGTTGACACCGGCAAGAAGCTGCCGGGAGGGAAGTCTGTTCTCAACGTTCTTGACGCACCCATTTGAGCAGTCTTGCTTTGACAGCGTTTGAGAAGCATCCACGTGGGAGATGGGCTGGGTTTGTGAAAAAATCATGGGGAGGAGCAGTAAAAAAAAAGAAGGAATGATGTTGAAGTCAGCGGTCAGTCACCCTTCCTTCTACTGTACGCGCATCTCCCCTTTCACACCAACTCCGGCTCTTTCACTGTGGATGATTTCCAGCTCCGTTGATGGCGAGCAATGTAATCAGAGAGAGGTTCAATGGAATGTTGACGCTGCTGCTACAGTATGGTGACAACATTAACCATTTTTCACATTCCATCTTCGTGTGAGTGAGTGAGAGCAAGCTACATTAATGGAACGGTGAATATTTGGCATTGCTCGTGGAAGAAGAACACGCAAGTACTGTACTATGCACTGTCGTAAGATCGAAACCAAGCAGCTCTCGTCCATGAACAGGAGAATCTTTATTCCTTGATTCCATCCCTGCATCTTGAACTCCAAAACAGCAAAATGTCTTTGTCGTATGATGACCACCGCATCCCGCGACAAGACGAACATAACCGGGCAATAATAAGCAGGGTCTGTTGGCTAATGCGTGACGTCGACACATCAGTCATCGTCGTGCTCACTCATATTTCCCGCAACAAAGCAGGAGAAGGAGCACAAAAGGCTCACATCGGGTCGAGTGCACACACGTGCGCGTCATCTTCGCCTTGCCCAAGTCGCCTAAGCGAGCGAATTCAGGCCTTGCGTTTCAGCATGCTGCTTGGACGCAAAAACAGGCGGTGAGCAAAGGCCCATCGCCAAGATACAACACCGAACCGAAACGGGTCTTGGTACAGTATAGTGTGATTAGGCGAGCATGGGGATGAACCAAAACTGAACCAGCTTCGAGATCTAGCGTGCTCGGATATGAGTACCGCGCAAAGCAAAATTTTCGGGGCCATGTTCAAGGACAAAACGCCGGAATCCGCTCCTTTCGCCCAACTAGAAATTTCAGCGGCTGCCGCGGATTCTCCAAAGGAATCCTCGACGTCGCCGCTGCCATCTCCCAGCGCGCCCTTTTTGTGTGAATCACCCTCTTGCGACTTCGGTGGCCGCAAGCACTTGCATACAGGAGCACGGAGCTCATCCGATGCTTCTCTCGTTGAGGTGGGAGGGTCCACCCGTTGTCTAATGTCGGCTCCTTTGCCGCGTTCGCCAATCGAGGGCAGTGTACTGTACTAAGCTCCAGTAGGGGCCTGTTTGGTACACTGCACATTGAAGTCGCAGCTGGATTCGTGATTGCCTGGCCGCGCGAGTGGACTGTGGCGCGGTCCCACTGTGGCGCTAGTTCGTGCCCTGTTCCACGCAGCGAATCATTGAGTCGCCTTCTCCTTCCCTGCGAAAAGCGAAAGCCTCGCCGCGTGATTGCACGCGGCACGCGCGCTTCCGCTGCGCCTGCTGGGTCGCAATAATTCCAGTGGCGCTTCTCCACAGCGATTTGACCAGCGGCCTTGGTGGACAAAATTTGGCCGCGTGAGGATGGTGGCAAGCGGTCGCCGAGTTCAAAATTTCGTCCCTACGGTACGGCGGTGACGCATTTGGTGAGCGCATGGTTGCCAAGCAGAAGTCGAAAATGTCGGCACATTATTTTGCCGAGAACGGAAGGCCGCGTGTCGAGACGAGGGCGGCTGCGTCCGTCGGTGGCGCCGGCTCTTTGGCCGCCACTACACTTAGCAAGCGCGCAGCCGCCGACAGCACCGGGTGCGGCGCGTAGACAGTCACGACGCCCATCCCCGTTCGGCGCGATGTCGACCGCTCCTCACGGCATCGCAAACGGATGTCGAGTGTGGTTGAGTGGAAGCGAAGGGAGAAAAAAAAAGACCTGCCTCGACACCAGCTGGGCGGGTCTCCACATGAAAGACTTCAGCGGCCGCGGTCTCAGCCGAGGAGAGTGCCCCGGTTGCTCACTTTGCGATCTGCCCCAGGGGTTGCACGGCCCTCCCATCGCGCGCACCGAACTCGGGATACGATGATGGCTCTGCTCCGCCACGCGCCGCAGGAGGACGACCCGATGCGAGGCCCCGTGCCCTCGACGCCCACGGCCACCGTGGCCACGCTCGCCCCCACGGCCGAGGCCGCGAGCAAGGAGGGTGACCGCCCCTTCCAGTGCCACGAGCCCGGCTGCGGCCGCCGCTTCAACCGCAAGTTCACGCTCAGCGAGCACATGAAGACCCACACGGGCGAGAAACCGTACGTGTGTCCCGTCGCCACGTGCAGCAAGCGCTTCAGCACCTCCGGCAACCTCGCGCGCCACAAGCGCCTCCACTCGTCTATCAAGCCCTTCGAGTGCTCCATCGACGGCTGCAAGCGGTCGTTCCCGAACGAGCTCAAGCTGCAACAGCATCTCAAGATCCACCTGGGCGGCAAGACCCACATGTGCAAGGCCCCGGCCTGTGGCAAGTCCTTCAGCACGGCGGGTAACCTCACACGCCACATGAAGAACCACCACCACGGCGCGCTCAGCGACCTGAGCTCGGACGAAGGCCACTACTACCACCACCACAGCCAGCAGTACGGCTCCGCGGGGTCGATGAGCATCTTCCACAACCCCAACGACGCCCACTCGCCCGTCTCGGTCGCCAACTCGACCGTGATGGGCGAACACCACTCGGTCTACTCGCAGGCGACCCACGTGCCTCTCACGTCCTACGCCAACCTCTCGAGCCAGACGCCTCCTCCGATGCCGTACAACCCCGCCCAGACGTCGCAACCGTCGATGGCCAACTTGTACTACAGCTTCAACCAAGGAAGTGTCCACGAGATGCCCTCCCACCAGCATCAGAGCCAGCAGCACCACCTACGGGCAGGCTACGCTTCGAGCTCCTTCCCGCAGCCCATGTACGACGACATGCATTCGATGCAGCCGATGCACGCGCACGACGGGCACCCGCAGAACCTCTTCGACGACGTGATCCAGTTCCAGCTAGCGCACCCTCGCATGGTGTGAGTTGTTTGTCGTGACCGTAGCTACGCGTAGGACCCTGTTATTTAAACGAATGTGCGTTGCGTCCGCGAGCCGAGTGTACTGGTCTGGTTGAAGCACATTAGCTGTAGGGAACTGATTTAGTTGTGAACAGAGCTACTAACCTGATGACGATTTTATTGCACCGTTGTGAAGTGTATACGTACACGAGCGTATACCGTTCGTGTATACCTTAGTTGGAGAGCTGGTCGAATCTGAGTCTCTGAATCTCTCGTTGGGTGCGGTGCTGGAGGGAGGAGGGGAGACCACAGGTGCCACGCAGATCCCCGGAGAACATGAAGGCGACGCACGTGCTGTTGATGCTGGCGGCGTCACTGCTGCTTGCGGCGGAGCTGCCGGTCGCCGTGGGCCATGCGCATAAGGCGGCGCCAGTGCCGGCCACGCGGGCGGCAGCTCCTGTGCCCCCCGATGCCCACGGCCGTCACGACCACGATCATGACCACGATTACCACGGCCACGATCATGACCACGACCACGACTCGCACCACAAGGCACAGACCGCTGACGGTGCCAACACGCACGACCACGACCATGACGGCCACGACGTCGAGCACCATGACCACGACGGACATCCGCACAACCACGAGCACAGCGACGGCGCGCACGTGGCGACGCACTCCAAGACGCTCAGCATCGACCGCTTCTCGCCACGCGTGTGGTTCGAAGCGCTCTTCGCGACGGCGCTCGTCGGGGCTGCGCCGGTCGTCGTGCTCTTCTTTGTTCCGCTCGGGCTGGGCAACTCCGAGGCGCAGAAGCCGCTGCTGCGCGTGTTCCTGAGCTTCGCGGCTGGCGGGCTGCTCGGAGACGCGCTCCTGCACCTCCTCCCGCACTCCCTTCCAAGCGGTGGCCACGGACACGACCATGAACACGACCACGGGCATGACCACGGGCATGACCATGGCCATGACGGTCACGCGCACACGGTCCAGGACCTGGCCGTGTGGCTCTACTGCATCGCAGGCATGATGACCTTCCTTATGCTCGAGAAGTTTGTGCGAGCGCAGACTGGTGGAGGGCACGGCCACTCGCACGGCCACTCGCACGGCCACTCGCATGGCAACAGTCACTCCCACTCGGGTGCCAAGGCAGAGTCTGGTGGAGCTTGCAAGCGTAACGCTGTGGCCAAGACCCTAAGCGATGACGAGCCTGACAAGCATCACCATGACCCCGAGGACAAGTCTAAAGAGCCCAAGCAGATCGCCGCGGCCGGTTACTTGAATCTTGCTGCTGACTTCTCGCATAACTTCACGGATGGCCTCGCAATCGGCGCGACTTTCCTACGTGGTAGCGGCTGGCAGACTACGGTAGCCATGCTGCTCCACGAGGTGCCGCACGAAATCGGCGACTTCGCCATCCTCATCCAGTCGGGCTTCACGCGACGTGAAGCAATGTTTACGCAGTTGCTCACAGCCATTGGAGCTATGGTGGGTACAGTCATCGGGCTCCTTATCGAGGGTGCTGGCGATTCGAGTTCGGCTTGGATCTCGCCTTTTACGGCCGGTGGGTTCATCTATATCGCATGCGCCAGTGTGATGCCTGAGCTACTCGAGGATTGTTCGCTCAAGCAATCTGTGCAGGAGGGAGTGGCTATGTGCCTCGGTATTGGTCTAATGATCGTTATCGCTCTCAACGAGTGAGCTGAGTGCAAGAACGCTAGAACAAGCAGAAAAAAATGTCATCAAAATGTAAATGTCTTGTCGACTGTTTGTATTTTGAGCGATAACATGATCTGCTGGATAACATGATCTGCTGGCGCCAACTATTGTCTTCTGGCTGCTCACACCGTCAATCTCTTCGCGACATTTCTGTTTGCTCATCAAACCGCTAAATGAACATCGTGCGTGTCGTACTTGCCATTGGTACTGCTACTTCTCGCTAGTCCTTCGATTCTTCGTCCGTTGGACTATAACCACTCGCCTGCGGGTTATATGCACCCTCAGTCGGATTATACTCAGGTGATGCCGGACTGTAGGCAGGGGAGGTTGGCGAATACGCTGGGGATGTCGGCGAATAAGCTGGCGATGTTGGGGAATAAGCAGGAGAAGTCGGGCTATATGCCGGTGAAGTGGGCGAGTACGCAGGCGACGTAGGGCTGTACGCGGGACTGGTAGGACTGTACGCCGGAGAAGTCGGCGAGTACGCTGGCGAGGTCGGGCTGTACGCTGGGGAAGTCGGGCTGTACGCAGGCGATGTTGGTGAATACGCCGGGCTCGTAGGACTGTACGCCGGTGAAGTCGGCGAGTAAGCAGGCGAGGTTGGCGAATACGCTGGAGATGTCGGACTGTAGGCCGGCGATGTCGGAGAGTATGCAGGACTTGTCGGACTGTAGGCTGGCGATGTCGGGCTGTACGCAGGTGACGTCGGAGAGTATGCGGGGGAAGTCGGCGAGTAAGCTGGAGATGTTGGACTATACGCAGGTGATGTCGGTGAGTACGCTGGGCTCGTTGGGCTGTAAGCCGGTGAGGTGGGCGAATACGCAGGCGATGTCGGGCTATACGCTGGAGATGTTGGTGAATACGCTGGCGACGTCGGACCGTACGCCGGGGATGTTGGACTGTAAGCTGGCGACGTAGGTGAGTACGCTGGCGAAGTAGGACTGTAGGCCGGTGACATCGGGCTGTACGCAGGCGAGGTTGGGTTTAGCGGAGAGGCCGGGCTGTGTGCCGGGGAGGCCACACTGAAACCAGGTGACGCTGCCATGAAACCCGGGGACGCAGGACTTGCCATCGGTGAGAAAGCTCCAGCAGCAGGCGAGAAGGCACCACCACCAGGACTGAACGGTGACGACGCCGTGAAGCCGGGGGTGGAAACAAATGGCGTCGATATCGGTGTTCCGGGTCCGTGGTCTGGGCTTCTCCACTCATTGTCCAACCCTCTCATGACCTGTTGGATTTCCGACGCTTCATATTCAATTGCGTTCGCGAGCTTGCGGGCATCAAGCACCAAGTCCATGACACCGGTGCCCAAAGGCGCAAGCTGACCGAGCATGATATTCTCAGAAACGCCAGTCAGCGGGTCACCCTCAGCAAACATTGCAGCATCCATCAAAATCTCGACTGTCTCTTCGAAAGAACAACGCACTAGCGGACCCGAGTCGTCGCGGTTAATACCGTGACGGGTGATCGCCATAAGGTGGCCACGGAATGTCATCACGTCCGTTAAGCAAGCTAAGTGACGGTAGTTCACGTAGGCACCATCGAAAGAAATGACCTGTCGGATCTCGTTTAGTAGGGCACGGCGCACTGCTTCAATACCCAACACCTGAATAATTTCCACAATATCGTTCGAGATCGTTCGTGTCGCGTCAACTTGTGGGTAGCACATAACATCAAGCAGGTTCGTGCCATCTGTATCAAGGACCCACTCGCTAGTCATTTTGAAGCCCACATCGTCGTGCCACGTCGTAGGGTGGTTCTCACGAATGTAAACCTTCTTGACACCTTGGATACCACGTAGCTTCATCTGAGTGAGCATATTGTGCTCAACGCGCTTCAAGAACGTATCATCCTCCTGACCAACAACTGCGTCTGTTGATCGCTGCACCTTCTCTTCTTCATCGCTCATGATTCGAATTCGAAGCACCAGCTTATCCGCATTATCGTCAGTGAAGATACAGGACAAATCTTGGCCATACTCAGCCTCGATTTGGGCAGCAATTTCGCTCATTGACAGCTTCTTGTCCGCCATCATCTCCCTGTTCAGCTCAATGCGCAACAACCACGGTGAACGCGCCATCGGGGTATCCTCATCGGGCATTTCGAAATACGTCGCAACGAACTCTTGATCTTCCTCGATAACGGTGTTCATCGGATCAGGGTCGTAATAAATTGCCGTATTTGCGGTCACGTCTGCCAAAGTGGTGTACTCTAGTTGCGACTGGACAAATTTTGCTTTGTCTGCATCGTGTGCGCAATCCGGGGTCAAAAAGATCTGCAACGATGGGGTGCGGACGTCCTTGGCAATGTTCATAATTTCTTTCAAGCGCGGGACACCGAGTGTGACGTTCTTCGCAGACACACCAGCATAGTGGAACGTGTTCAAGGTCATCTGAGTCGCCGGTTCTCCGATCGACTGGGCGGCAACGACACCAGCCATCTCACCAGCAGCAACGAGAGCACTTGTGAATTTGGACTCGATCTCACCAAGTAGCCACTCAAAAGCCGTCTCATTCAGTCGATGCTCCAATGTAACAGTCTTGGAAGCTAGAGTCGAGCGCAGTAGGATTTGGAAAAAAAGCGTGGCGTTTTGCTGTGCTTCGTTCGAGAGACGGTCGTCACCCTGCACGACAACAATTTTTTCGCACAGTTCTTTCACACCGCTAATAATTCGTGACGGATGGAGACTCGACGGCTTCTGCATGTCAATACTGAACAGCTGCTGTGCATTCTGGACTAGACGGCGAATGTTTACAGGTACCTGCGCACCGTCATCCGACTCTTGACCTTGACCACGACTGGCAAGAATGACACGCAGATTAATGCGGTCCTTTTGCATCTGTTCGATCTCTTCACGAAGAATTTGCTGCGTCTGCTGGTTAGAGCGGATATCCGCTATGATCTCAGGCTCCAAGAACAACTGGTCTGGTGCGTTGGGTACACAGCCCAAGTACTCACTGGAAATATCGAACATGTACTTCTTCTCGAACTCTTTCTTGTTCAGACGATGCGACTCGAACCGCTGCTTCTCAACCCAAACGGCATCCATACCATCTTCTCCGTACAAAAACTGGATAATTTCTCCTTGTGCGTTTCGTACGGTGCCATCATAACGTGTCATGACAGATTCCATTGCCTTCACGAGGCGACGTTGAATGTATCCCGTCTCAGCCGTTTTCACAGCTGTATCAATCAGGCCTTCACGACCACCCATGGCGTGGAAGAAGAACTCCTGCGGAGTCAATCCCTTCAAGTACGAGTTCTCCACAAATCCTCGGCTTTCTGGACCAAGATCGTCCTTACCGTAGTGCGGAAGTGTCCGACGATTGAAACCGTAGGGAATACGCTTGCCTTCGACGTTCTGTTGACCGACACATGCAATAATCTGCGAGATATTGATGAAGGATCCTTTGGAGCCGGATGTCACCGTGGCCTTAATGTTGTTCGTCTCATCCAGACTTCCTTGGGCTTCACGACCAGCTTGATCTCGAGCTGTGTTGAGAACTTTATTCACGTATTGTTCAAATGACTCGACCATCGTTCGGCCTGGTTGACGCTCAAGCTTTCCCTTCTGTCCTTGTTGGACCAAGTCGTGCACCTGAACCTTCGCTTGGGTAATGATATCGACAATCGTCTTCAGTGTGCTTACATCGGCGATCGTGTCACTAACACCGACGGTGAAACTGCGGTGAACAAGCCAGTTGTTCACCAACTTCTGGGTGGCGCCCAAGAAGTATCTCGCTTCCTCAGGCCCTTTTTCGAGCATGATCACGTGGACAAGACCACCAGCCGAAGACCCAATAACCTTCTTGTCGATGATGCCAGCCAGTAGCTCACCACGCTGAACGATCACGCGGGAATCAATAGGAGCTAGTGCGGAGAATTTCTCTCCATTCTTGTGTGTCGTCGAAAATCCATTGAAGTTGATGGAGGGTAAGATCTTCGAAAACAATTGTTTACCAGTCCAAATCGGTCGGTACTTGCCGAGTTCTCCTTTCTTTGGGACCAAGATTGCAGGAGTTGGCACCCGACCATCCCACGACAACACCCACATGAGCAAGCCCATCGTCAGATCCTTCTCGACGAACACATCCCGCTTAGTAAACTTCTGCACACCGAGCAGCGAGTCCTGCACAATACCCATCACCGGACGATTGCTCTGTGGTGTGATAATCACCTTGTGGACCATCATCATCTCCTGAGCCTCAGCGCGAGCTGTTAAAGACTGCGGAACGTGCAGGTTCATTTCATCGCCATCGAAATCAGCATTGTATGGCGCTGTGACTGAGAGGTTCAGGCGGAATGTTGACCAGTCGAAAACTTTAACACGATGCGCCATGATCGACATTTTGTGGAGGGAGGGTTGTCGATTGAAGAGGACGAGATCGTCGTCCTTCAGGTGTCTTTCCACGATCCACCCACATTTGAGGGCGAGATCCGACTTGTTCTTGATATAGCGAAGATCAATTCGGTTCCCGTCCTCACGGATGATATACTTCGCACCAGGATGTTCCAACGGACCGTTCGAGATAAGTTGGTGCATATAGGCCATGTTGAACGGCGTGACACGCTCAGGGACCGTAAGGTTCATTGCAATGGACCGCGGCACACCAACCTGATCAATCTCAAGGTTCGGGTCGGCCGTGATGACCGTACGCGCAGAGAAATCGACTCGCTTGCCCATGAGGTTACCACGGATGCGACCTTCCTTACCACGCAGACGTTGGCGCAGTGTTTTGAGCGGCTTGCCGGACCGCTGCTGTGCCTGGGGCAACCCGGCCTGCTCATTGTTGAGGAATGTGCTCAAGTGGAACTGTAGCAGCTGTTCAAATTGCTCTATGATGTGGGATGGCTCACCCTTGCGCACGCAGTTGAGCAGCGCGAGGTTGGCCTTGACAATCGACGCCAGGTTATGCGTGAGATCGTCTTCACCTCGTGCCATACCGTCCAGTGCGACAGACGGACGCACATGCGGGGGCGGTACGGGCATGAGCGTGAGCAGCAGCCAGTCTGGGCGAGACCAGCGAGGGTCGAGGCCGAGGGCATAGCAGTCTTTATCAGAGATGTTCTTGAAGATTGAGAGCACCTTGGCGGCCGGCAAGTTCTGCTTACGATCGCCCGAGCCGGGCACGTCCTCCATCTGCTCCGGAAATTCGACCAAGATCTTGATACCCTGACGGCGGTACTTCGGCTGGAGCCCGCCACAGCCGCCGTGGCCGCCTTCTTTGGGCTTGTTCTTGTCGTCCAGTCCGCCCTGGAGACCAATGTTGAGATCCTCGCGCATCTTTTCCATATCGGCCTCCTCGCCGTACTCGCACATGGATTTGTTGCCGCAAATCTCGTAGACCGCCTTGAGACGGCGCTTGCCGTTCTTGATGCGCATAGCCGCGCGGAAGCGGTGGTCGCGCTCGTCGCTGAGCACCTTGGAGCAGTGGAAGCAGACCGAGCGCAGAATCTTAAGTACTTCCTTGATGAAGCCGAGGTGGAACATGGGTCGCGCGAGCTCAATGTGGCCGAAGTGGCCCGGGCAGTCGTTGACCTTGCCGCCCGAGCCGCTGTATGTGCAGTCGCAGGTCTTGCAGCGCGCGCGGAAGTCACAGGTGCCCATGCGCGGGTCACCGATGCCGCCGATGACCGGGTGCCCGTTGATGTACGTCTCGGGCCGCGAGATGCCGTCGGGCACAATGCGGTCGTTCACTTTGGTCTGCTTGGTCACCGACATGGCGCGCACCTCCTCGGGCGAGAAGACGCCGAACTGGAGGTACTTGACGCGGCGCAGGCGCGCGCTCGAGTACGAGAACTGCGCCGAGGACATGGCTACCTCGCGAGGGGGTCCAGCAGTCGCCCCACACCACTCTTTGGGTAGGCGCCGTGTGACCAGAACAGCGCAGGTTCACAAGTGGAGGGGGGATCGAGGGGGGAGCGGAACCCCCAGAGAGGAGGGACGAGCTGCTCAGGGCGGGCGACAGCACGGCCTTGGATTGGACGAAATACTTAGTATGGACATTCTGTTGGCTGAAATCGAAAGCCAATCACATCGACTGGTCTGAGGAAGAAGAGTGCTGAGTGGTTATTAGTCAATGCGAGCTCTGTACCCATTTCACGCCTGGAGCTGCTCGCCTTCGTTAAAGAACGCCACGGCCGGACCAGCGTCGCTCTCGCTGTCATCCTCCGGCTCACCCTCTCCCACACAGTCGTCCGTTGACACCTCACTGTCGTCAGCGCCGAGCATAGGTGTTTGCAGATTGGAACGCGAAAAGTATCCTCTGTCCAGCAAGATGCCGGTGATTGATCGGCATCTATCTCGACCCGTGCATGGCAAAGAACTCCTTAGCTTAGGTTTGAAAGTGCACTCACGTAGATAGATCTTGTCCCAGATCTCGCGCTCTCTCGAGAGCTGCATATCGCGCTCCTCGGCCCATCGAATACTTTTCTCAAAGAAAGCGTGGTTGACTCGCTCGCGTTTAAGGGGAGCTTCAGTGAACTCGTCCTTCCCAATCAATGTGTCCCACGCTGGGCAATAATGCGGATTGCGGAAAAGAAGGCTCGCTTGTTCCGCAACCGCGCGGCATTCGCGTTCTTTGTCGCATCGTCTTTCTTTTTGTGTTTTCCACTCGAGATGCCTGCGATACACCGCAGCAGCCTGGGCTGCAGACACTGAACGTACCACCGGAGCATCTTCTTCTTCTTGTGGTACATGACAGCATTCACACTTTCGGCGATGATTACAGCGTCCTTGATTGGATCTCGACCGAGCTCTTTCAGCAAGCGAGAGGCTTTTTGTACTCAACAGTCGCTGACTCTTGCAAGAACCAGTCAGGAGTTTCCTATTTCAAGTAAATAACATACTCAGAGCTCAGTCGGTACCTGGGTTGTTTTGACGCGCTCGTCGCTTTGAAGTATCATCTCTTGTCTCTTGGCGCGATAAAGCTCCCCAACTTGTTCTAGTCTCCGAATTGCCGCCTGAATTTCTTCTTTCGTCTTCACTTGCTGCGGAGAGTGGCTATCATGGCAGGGTGTGTGCTTCGGCAGCTTTGAAATGCCATGGAGCCGTTCATGAATTGATACCGTGTGGCTCCGTTCTAATTGCTCAGAGCGTGGTGCAAGCAATGAGGTAGGTCTTTTTCTGGTCCCACCTATACAAGCTTGAATTGTGCGCTCTTCTTGCTGATACTCATATATCAATCCGAGTAAATGCAGTCGATCCTCAACCTTGCAATCAAAGAGGTCGTTCGCATAAATCGAACCGAGGCGGCGTGAGGTCTGAGTGAGTCGCGGGGCCCCGGTGACTTGTTCTAGCTGTCGCTGAAGCTCTGTATTTCGCAGTTTGTCAAGTCTGGCCTCTTTCTCCTTTTCCCACGCGTGCAAGTGTTGCACACTTCGTTGGATTCGCTTCGACCGCTACAGAGCAGCTGTTGTCAAGCCATTCAGAAGAGGCACAGATTATGTGCGATCAGCGAACCTTGTTGATAGAGGGTTTGAGTTTGAGCTCCTCTTCAATCTTCTCATCCATTTCGGCTCGAATTTGCTGCTTCCTGAGATGCTTCTTGGTCATGTAGTAGCGCACACGAGCTTGGAAATCACGCTCAAAGTGGATGCTCTGACGTAGTAAGCGCTCCGATTCCCGAGTGAGTGGCTGGTCGGAAGATTCCGTCGGTGGGAAGTTGTCAGTGTGCGGTGTCAGCAGCTTAGCCTGTGACATTTTGGATGGATGGCTCGACCTCCCTTCTCGAGTTGACTCGGCGAGAAAACCCTGGAGAATCTGCTTTAGTGCGAGAACTTCCTCGAGTGTGTCTGCGCGCGACAGTGTCAAAGCAGTCGTGAGCGACACATACTGCTTGCATGTCATTTCCACCCTACCCTGGAACTTGCGCTCCACCGCGTTGTTGCCATCGTCGCTAAGCGTGAGTCGACCCATGCCTCCTTCAGCGCTTAGACGGCGCATATTGTGCAGCCTAAGCGTCGTTCCACACGATTCTGCCGAACAGTTATTTTTGAGTTTCATGTACCCGTTCTGAGTCCACCAGTCGTCAAGAAAGAGGAAAAGAGGAAAGATCCAGACATGTCCAAGGCCCACGTCCCAGTCGCCGCCACTTCGAGCCCCAGCGGACTGGCGTGGGATGAATTTGAGCAGCATGCCAAGGGCGCTTTCGTCGAGAACGCACTTGGCTCGCGTTTCTTTCTGAAGACGTCCACCCGTGCAGGCGCCATGCCCAAGAAGACCACTCTGCAAGTTGTCGCGCGAGTGACAACGCGCCGCAAGATGCCAACTGAGCTCACATACCACACGAGTAAGTACCGAAACGAAGGAGTCGACAACTTGGCGCGCGTCACTCGATTGCTACGCTTCGCGATGCAGGCGATTCTCGGTCCGATGAAACAGTCAACGGTGACGAGCCCACACTTGACTATCCCTTCTTTCGGTCATTCGGCTTTAAGCTCTCCATTGAGTGCGGCGGCGAGAAATGCCGACAAAAAGAAGAAACACAAGAACAAAAGCAAGAACAGCAACAAGAAATAGGCAGTGGATTCGTTAGATTAGCAAGTCTCGCATGTACACAGGGGTTTTAATGCCACTCGTGTATCCTTCGTTAAACCGATATCGAACACTTGCCCGTCGCTTCTTCAATTCACATCCATCCTCGACAACATCCATAAGGTTGGTATTGTTTTGGATCTGCAGTCTCAGTTCTTTCGCTTCTGCATCTCGCTTCCGTTTCGCTTCGCGATGTGCAAATGCAAAAGGATTTCTCTTTCTTATGGACTCCAACTTGGCCGCTTCCTCTTGCTCTGTTTCAACCACGTGCACGGTCAATTGTTTCCCTGAGAGATGAGCAGATAGAATGTGCGCACTCACCTGAGAGCTGAGGTAGCACAAAATGAGGAGCAGTCGAGAGCTGATCGACGACATCCACAGGTTTCTTTGCCTTCTCGAGGGTAGCGCGACTAGCTCGCACGCTTGCTTTCGCCATTTCAGTCGCTTCACTTTTGCGCATCTGTTCTAGCTCCACCTCACGCGAAATCATCTGTCGTACAGCAACAGGAAGCATGGGAGTGCGCGACACCAGTCGTCCAAAATTGTCTGGATCGCGGAACTCCACCACCTCATTGAGCGGCCTAGACAGACAATCCACAGGCTACGTGAGTACCAACATCGAAAAGGGTGTGACTACCAAATACGAACGGTTCAAGAGCAAAGTCATCGAAACGATCAGCCGTGATTTTTGGGCGGAAGCACAATCCCAGAGATGACATGACCTCAACTAGGCGCTGGATAGTTGCTTTCTCGTCTGTAGACTGAAGGTTGACTGCAATGTGCCGCAGAGTCGGCGACAATGTAGCCAGTAGCCATGGCACTACGTCCACAACCAGAACATCAGCACTGTTTCGCATACTCTGGTGCAAACGCGAATTATCAACGAATGCTTGAAGAATGTTCTTGGTCTTCTCATGTTTTTTTGCAGCGTCGGATTGAGTCTTCGGGTATTCAACTCGTCGTCTCGAGCTTGTGCAACACGCCAAGTGAACTGCCCGCGCAGCAAATGGGATGTACGGCGCAAGTGTGAACTGTTGTTCGGCGCGAATACTCCAATCCCATGAATCAGCGAGCCCCATCCACTCAAATGCATCGCATATCTTGCTCATTGTTGGATCGTTAAAAATCATCTTGGGCAGATTCTCATCCAACGCGTTCACAAGGAGCGCGAAGTTACCCAGCCCATGAGACGCTTCATCAATCTGATCCATAACACTCTGCACCAGAGCCGTGGACGATTTTGCCTTGGCAGGTTGGTAGAACACAATATCCATAGTCTCAAACACGGACCGATTGTAATCCTTCTGGCCCACCAGGCCAGCAGCGACAGCAGCAGACGTGATGTGCGTAGTTTGTGTGCTCTGAAACTGCAAAGCGTTCACGCAATATCGAATATCGTTACCCCCGCTTGAGCAGAGTGACGTCAACGCTCCTGTGCCTATCTTGATTCCTTCGTCTCGACAAATAACCTTCAGTCGACTGACAAGACGCTGAGAGTTCGGAGTGTCCAGCACGAAAATTTTGGCAAGTTTGCGCAGTGGACGGAGGACCGACGCGTACTGATCATTACATATGCAGATCAAAGGTCTTGTAAGAGGGTGCTTGTTGCCGGAGCGTCCGGTTGCTCGTTTCCCGCTTTTATTCTCCTTCGACGGCAAGGGAGTCGACACAATCTCTTGGATCGCTGCTATGGCGGACTTGCCGTCACCGCCATTCATTGCGCCATCAATTTCATCCAGGATAATGCAGTTTGGCTTGCTGTCACCCCATATCGATTGCATTTCCATTGCGTTGATGATCTAGACAATATCCAAACAACGTCATCGATCGTACTAGAGGTAATATGTGGTTATTCTATGCTCCATACCTTATTCTTCAACACCACGCTGGTTCGATCATCACTGGCGTTGACTTCAATAGGATTGTATCCAGCATGACGTGCAACAATGTTAGCTAAAGTGGTTTTTCCAGCACCGGGTGGTCCACAAATGAGGATTATCTTCTCTCGTGGGCGCAGATCGTTCTCATCGACCTTTAAATCTCCCTTTTCCGGGCCTTTTACTTTCCACTTGGAACTGCTATTGGTAGTGTAGCTGCTGCTTGCTCTATTCGGATTGCCAAGATCAGCCCAGACTTGATTGTGGGCTTTCTTCCCGGGGAATACGAACTTATCCCACTGCTTGATCCATGCGAGCACCTCACGATTGGTTCTCTCATCGCTAAGCAAATCAACAAAGCGCTTGGGCTTATACTTATCCAACCACAATGACGAGTCCAGAGTCATGGCTCCAACTCGTGCAGGCCGCACACTTTCAGTTGAAGCATCCGATCTCATCGCTGCTTCGATTTGGCACTGGGAAACAAACAGTCTGTTATGAAAACCCACACAGTTATCGCCCGCTAGCATACGTTGGAAATCAACTCACCTTCTCGAGAGTCTGCATGAGTTCTCCGATGGAAAAACTTGAAGTTGGCTTTGGCTTCAAGGTTCCATGTGAGGAAGCGTCAAGCGTAGATACACGCTTCCTTAAGAATCGACGTTCGCCTGTGGGCAGGACAACAGCGACCGAGTCCGCGTCGACAGGCGGTCGATTGAGAAGGAACTGTGCTGTAGTGGCGTCAAGCGTGGCCGCTTTTTCCTTGCGCGCGACGTAGTCGACGAATATCTCGGTGTCCTCGATGAGGTGGCTCTCGCTCTCACCCAAGGCTTTCGCCGCACGATCCAGCAAGGCCTGTGTCTTTTCTAGAGTATCAGCAAAGCGGCTGTCTAAGTTCATCGTCACATCTTGAGAGCTAGGATTGGACCCGCCGAGGGGGGCAGAAGTTGTGGCTCGATGGGCAGGAGGCATGTTAGACTGTGTAGCCTCGATGGCTCGCATCGCTTCCTCTGCAGCCTCCATCTCATGGGCGTGCATTTCTTCCCACTCGTCCATCTCGCGCATCTCCTGCTCGTACGCGTAGATCTCGTCCATTTCCATCGCCATTGTGGCCGTCGTCGCGAGTGTCCAGGCTACGCGGGAAACCTGCCAGTGCCGCGAAATCCTTTTATTGGCTGGAATCTAGAAACATTCAGACGACATTCGGATAACACAATGAGGCAGTCAGCTTCAAGGGGAGCCTACAATTCCCTGACGCCCAACCAGAAGCATGAGCAGCTCATCCGAAGTGGAGAAGGAGGTCGAGATGCTGGTCGTCGAGATCCGCCGGCTCGGCAAACAGCAAGGCGACAAGTTTGGTGTGACCTTCGGTGAGCTCTTCCTCGATGAGCGCTGCCAAGACGTCTTTGAGGCCATCATGGGCACGCTCCGCGCCGCCAAGCGCTCCAAGAAAATCGATTACCCTGGCCAACTACTACTCAAGGGGGTCAATGACAATGTCTTTATCGAACTGCTCGTTTAAATAGACACGATTCCTATTGCTTGTTCGCACTAGTCAGTAGCCGGGCGCTGCCGCACTAGATTCGTTCAGAGTTCTCACGTGGCTACGGAACTCACTGACAGCGCTGTCCAATTCATTCTGACACTCGACCACCATTTCGGAACGCCGCCTCTGAACTTCGTGTGTATCCTCTACAAGTTTTCTTGGCGATGTACCGAGGATCTGATTGAGTAGGGCTTCGGTCTGATTGAGTACTTCACGACTCTTGCTTGGTGAGAAAGGTGGGGCATTCGTAACAGGTTGCATCTGCTCCGACATTGATTTCATTTCAGACAGCCGCACGGTTGAATGAGTAGACTTGCGCCTCTGCAAACTGGACTCATATAACTTCAGTCTGTCTTCGTAATCGAGAATCTGCTCGTTCGCCCTCCGTAGCTGCATGAAGTAGTTAGTGTGCCTGACGTGGATGAAATGCTACCTCAAAGCTGCAACAAACCTGCTCGGTAAGCTTTTCGTTGGCAGCTTGCTTAATGGAGCATATTGTTTTGTGAGCATGTCAATGCCAAATTTTGAATGGACAAGAGTCTACTTACCAGTGCGCTCATTCGGGCCTTGCTTTCCAGCCGGTCGGTGGTTGATGGAGGAAGGTCTACCGAGCCAACATAGGTCCGTTCGCGCTTCCACCGCCGCCACCGTGCTCTCTCTGCAGTAGTTCGATCACTACGATTCTGTTAGACAATCGCACAATCGTCGCTATTGGGCACGAAGTGGGCACCTTTTGACCATCAAGTTGGATTCGAAGTTCTCCAATATACCGTATGTCCAGCCATTTGAGTCGGTCTTGCTGTGCACATCGATGTGCCAGTCACTTGTCCACACCCACTCATTCGAAGGCAACACTACCTATATATAGTCATAGTCAAGCGTCGGCACCTCGCATTCAGTTCTCCATCGGGTTTTCGCGGACCTCAGTAAATTGACACCGTTGCCCGTTTCGTCGAGTGTACCTCGGCGCTGCCCAGCCTTCCATTTCATCCCCGCTAGCGAGATCCCAATACATCGTATCCAATCTCTGGTGCTCATAAACTTCTTCCTCTGCAGCTAGGAGCTCAGCGTAGGCTCGCCGACCACACGAACGACACACTGACGTTGTCTCCAATTCTTCCTGATATCGGTCGATCAGTCGTTCCAGGGCCACGACCTCTCTGCCTCACACGGCAAGACTAGAATATTGAGACGGCCTACTATGGTTCTTGGGACGTCTGCATACCTTCGTAGCCTCGAACACACGTGTCGGCAGCATTCCGTCTCTCCGCTCATCGGATACAGCCCGTTTCCTTCAGTTGGTCAGGTGAGTTGAAGGAGGTCCATGTTGTCTACTATGTATACATTTCTCATTGGGCACTACTGAGATAGATAGATTTAGTCCTGTCAATCAAGTATTTACAATTATTTACGACTATTTATTACGACGACCGTGCGCCGTTTCGCGCCAATGGTTCCTCTCCAACCACAGCACCAAGCAAATTGCTCGGTGCCGAAACCACAGCATTCCAGCATTTGCTGCCTTGGCGGCAATGTCGCCGTTGTCTAATCGTGTGTGAGCAGTCAGAGGTCCTCAGGTGATTATGCAATTTAGATGACGAGACTGAGGACGAGGAGTGGCCCACTGTGCTGCGTTCTGCCGCGCTTCGAGCCTTCTCCGACTCCCCTCGTGAAGAATATTCGAGGCATTTGTATGATGAGACCTGTCCAGCCAATTCATGTGTGAACGTGTGCGTATGGATGCATGTTTGTGTACAACGGAGGCATTTCAATGATGCCATAAAATATTTGCTACTCTTGATCACTAATGACGACATTCAAATCACCAAGATCGCTGAGAAAGCTCCGTTGGAGAGGTTGTTTGTGGTAGAGCGATGACGAGAAGATAGTATAGGGACATCTGATCAGGGAGTCGGGCCCTCGGGTCAACTCCTTGTGTGTTGATTATACTAGCGGAATCTCATTACCTGAGCTCTATATCTCAAGAACCAAAGCGTCAAATTCTCGCTGCCGTTTCTCATGGGCGGTCGAGGCCAAGTCTTTGGGAGACCAATCTATCGCAGTTTGTAAGCGCACGAGTTTGAAATCCCTTTTCAACGTGTCGAAGGGCGGTAGCAGAAATGTTATCGGTCGAACTAGGCGCTGGCGACTGTACACTCTTTTCTTTTGTGCGTGTTTGGTGATCAAGCTATTTCTGCGCCATACCATCGTAGTGTTTCGTGCGTTCCACCAGGTGCAGTTGTTCGCAATGACCGTGCATGGGCCACAAATGCGAATGACCTCGCGAAGTGACGTGTCCCCCTCGATCTCTGAATCACAGCACCAGAGTGATGACAAGCTATCGACCCCCTCCACCAGCGGGTCGTTTGATCCACGCGGCAGCAGACTCCGCGTTGGCAAAGTAATAATGGTACATTGATTGTTATCGCCATGTTGCTCCATGCTTCGAAGTCATCGCGTTTCGGATGTTAGAATGCACGTGGCGCACATAATGCTCTCAAACCTCTCGACTGTCCAGTACCCGCGACTGTAGACCTTGCAGCGTCCGGAATCCAAGTTGCTGATGGAGAAGAGAAGCGAGTGCAAGACGAACTAATCAAGATGCTCACGGGCAGGTTAGCCAAGAGGGAGAAGGCACTCGAGCTTCTAATGAGGCAGCAAGATTCGTTTAGCCGCGCACAATCTCAAAATGACGTGAAAGTTAAGCTTTTGGAACAAGAGCTTTCGATTGTGAAAGGCGAAAGTGGAGCTAAGGTGGATTCGCTCAGCCGCGAGTTGCACCAAGCCCACATTTCGGTTGATCAAGTAAGTGTGGCTGTCAATCAAGTTGTGCAATTGGTTCGAGCTAATGCAAGCGGGTCAGTAGTTACGGTCTGAAACGAAGTCCGAAAGAGTAAGGATAGAGAATAGTTTGCGGCAGTGTGAGAGAGATCTTGAGGTCTCTCGGTCGAGAGAGCAGCACCTGGAGCGACAAGTTGTCGACCTGAGACGCGAACTCTCGATCACTCAGACGGAGCGACGGTCTGTAGATGATCGCGATCGGTCAGCTCAACAGTTGTTGAGTTTGTGGATGGAGCAAGCTAACAATGCAGAATCAAGATGCATCGAACTTGAAAAGGCTGAGCTTCGTGGGCGTGAGATAGTCGTCGAGCTGAACAAGGTTTGAGTTAGCGTTCATAGTAGTTTTTTTCTGTATGTAACAATGAGAACTGAAACCAGCAAATCGAGGTTACTCGAAAGGTTGAAGAGGTCCTCAACAAATCGCGGTCCAATTTGGAGCAGGAGAAAGAAATTCTCGGAAAACGGGTCGAGCAGCTAACGCGGGCGCGTTCTATCGCTGTAGATGCTTTATTTTCCGATGTTGATTCATACCGATCCTGTTTGTAGGCTCTCCGCGGATTAAACGCTCGCCTAAGTGATGCAGAGAAGAGAAATGACAATCTCTCGCATACTGAGTCCAATTTAACCGAGCAGCTCAACCTGCTGCACAAGAACAACGAGGAACTCAAGACAAGCAACGCCCAAATGCTAGCGAAAGTGAAGCTGCATAAATCGCGAATGGCTGTATTGCAAATTACTACGGTGACTGAGGAAGCTAATCTAAAAGAGGCAGCCAAAGAGGTTGAGTTTGCGAAAGAACGATGCCGCGAGTATCAATTCCGTATCAAGCAGCTACAAGAAGAGGTGCAGTTTCTATCGAAGAAGGCTCAATCAATCCAGCCTTTCCCAGCTGCGAGCAAAACGGAGCCTGACGCGATATGTGAAGCAGCAAGCAAGGACATTGAGGCTGGGGGAGCTGTAGATGGCGTTCCGGTTTGGATGCGAGACTAAACATATGAATGAGCGAAAATCATCCACGAACCGACTATCCGTCTGGAACGCGCAAAAGCACTACTGTGCTGCTAGTTTTCTCCACTTGGTGCCCTCTTGGAGGGCGCCCATAACGCGCGCTTTTGCTTCGGTACTTCCCTCGCGGCGCACTCTCTTCGGTTTGTCCTCAGTAGAAGGCTCCGTCAGTGCATTCTTCACCCGCTTTGCGCGCGTTTGGTCGTTCAATAAAGGTTGGCTCAATTTTTTTGCATGAAAAAAGTCTCGCAAGCAGAAGAGGGTCACCGTCTCGTCATAATCTACAGGAGAACCTGTGTGAGCTTTAGAAGAGAACGTGAGGTTCGAGGAACTTACACAAGACATTCGACTCTTTAAACTCATTCTTCAATACTGCCTTGCGAGGTTTCCGGAGGGGATGGACAATTGCCTCGGTTGGAGAAATCTTTGGATCTGAACTTTTACTGTGAACAGCGCAGTCGATGTCCATACGCAAGCAGCACCGCTTGCAGGCCAGATTCACACAGGCTTTCTCGCACACGCTATGAGCTTGCATATGCGAACAGTAAATGCATGCAACGAACTCACATTTCACGCGTCGACTAGAGCACGTGACGCACTTGCTCGCTGCACGTTCGGCCTCTGCACTGCCAAGTGAGTCTTTCTCACCGTCGTCACTCGCACTCGGTTCCTCGTCGCTGTCGCCACCGGGGGGAGCATTCGTACTGCGGATCACCACTCGGATCTCGAAGTCGTCACTGCTTGAGTTCTCAGCAGTCGCTCCCACCTCCTCCTCGGTGGCCGTCTCGTCGCGTGCGCCGTCGCGCGGCGTGGGTTCCTCCTTGGCCGCCATTGCTGTTAGAACTCCCGCCAAAATTGCGGGGTGATCCTCTCGAAGAGCATAGCCAGAATATCACGATTCAGAGGTCCTTTCAGAATACGTGTATCGCTCGGGTCTTGACCCGCGACATCCAGCGGGTTCTTTGGAGGTGTTCGCCAACCCGTGACCCGGCTTCCCGTGCCCGTGACGCGTTTCGGTCTTGAAGCACACGGCAAACGAAGAACGACGACGGCGATGGTGCAGCTCCACGTCAAGACGACCGCGGGGAAGAAGTTCTCGGTGGAGATCGATCTGCAGAAGACTGTGGGAGAGTGCAAGGCGGTGCTCGTGGCCGAGACCGAGGTCCCGGAGCCACAGCAGCGGCTCATCCACAAGGGCAAAGTGCTCAAGGATGACCAGACGCTCGAGAGCTACGGTGAGTTTCGGGTGCACGCGGGGCGGAACGGCTCCGGCTGACACAGAACCTCGGATAGGTATCGTCGCGTACGACACGCTCTACTTCGTGCGCGGGTCGGCCGCTCCACGACAGGCGGCATCGGCGACCCCGGCGGCGGCGGCCCCCATTGGCCCGTCCGCGACAACCCCAGCGGCAGCGACGCCGGCCGTCAGCCCTTTCAACTTCCCTCTCTTTACTCCACAGCCGGCGAGTGGAGCCGGCGCCTCGAATCCGTTTGGCAACATTTTCGGGGCCGGCGTGGCTGGTGCACCAAACATGGTTGCGATGCAACAGCAACTGATGCAGAACCCGGACATGATGCGTCAGATGATGGATTCGCCGATCATGCAGAGTATCATGAACAATCCAGAGATCATGCGCTCAATGATGCAGAGCAACCCAGCGATCCAGCAGCTGCTCGAGCAGAACCCTCAGCTGAACCACGTGCTGAACGATCCAGAGTTGCTCCGTCAAAGCATGGAGGCTATGCGCAACCCCGCAGCGATGAGAGAGATGATGCGGAGCCAGGATACTGCACTGCGCAACATTGAAAGTCACCCTGAAGGTTTCAACGCACTGCGTCGAATGTATCAGGACGTGCAGGAGCCGCTGCTCGATGCAGCAGCGAGTGGAACACGCGCCCCTTCGACCGCATTCACCATGCCTGGTCTCGCGGGATCTGGCGCCTCAAGTGCATCTCAGACTTCAACGGCTGCTGGAGCTGCCTCTGCATCCTCGACTGCTCCTTCTACGAACCCATGGGCTGCTAATTCTGCTAACGGTAGGACCAGACTGTATCTTTTATTGCTCGATGATTGACTGATGGATCCCTGTGTTGACTAACATAGGATCTGCATCTAGCACGGGGGCGGCTGCCACCAATCCCTGGGCAGCCCCAGCCTTTGGCTCGGGGGTAGGGAGTCCTGCGGCGGATCCATTTGGTGCCGGTCTCGGCACCAGTGGGGCTAACCCTCAGTTGATGGCTCAGCTTCTCCAGAGTCCCTTCATGCAACCAATGCTTGAACAAATTGCGGACAATCCGCAACTGTTTATGTCGCAGATGGAGCAGATGAACCCACAAATGGCTGCGATGCTCAACGGGAACCCGCAGATGCGGCAAATGATGATGAACCCAAACTTTCTCCGATCTATGCTGAATCCGCAGAATATTCAGGCGATGATGCAGATCCAGAGTGCCATGCAACAGTTACAAGGATCGGGTCTGATGCCCGGGTAGGTTGCTCGACCTGTGCTCTATTCGTGTTTTGAGCTGACCGTTTCTGTGGCTTAGATTGAGAGGTATGGATCTCAGTGGGGCTGCATCAACACCAACAACTGGTGGTTCTGGCGGTGGATCAGCACCGAGCCCATTCGACTTCAGTGCTTTGCTTGGTGGCGGGGCCAGCTTTGCCACTCCTGCCCCTGCTGGCAACCCGGAAGAGCTGTATGCGTCGCAGTTGTCCCAACTTGTCGACATGGGCTTTTCGAATCGCGAGCAGAACATTCGAGCGCTTCAGGCAACCCAAGGAAACGTGCACGCGGCTGTGGAACGGTTGTTGAGTGGCACTATCTGAGCAAGTCCTCCGTTGCGACAGTAGAGCTTAGGGAGTGAGCAAAATCCTGATGGTCAAGGCTGAGCCTATTTCCGGATTATTTTGTCCAGTCGTATTCTTGTTGGTCCCTCAGAAGAGTGCCGCTGTGCGCTGCAGCTCGTTTTGAACTGCGCGTGGAATGCTTGACGCAGCCGAACTACGCCGCGCCAGCGCCACGGACGCCGCGGCCGTGCATCAGTATCTCTGCACGATCGACAGCGACGAGGTGAGGCCTCGCAGGACGGTGTCTGGTCTACGGCAGATGGCTCACGGTTTTGCTCGCAGCTCAACTCGCTGCTTGACGCGTTCGCCGAGGCCGAACAGACCAAGAAGGACGACGGCGCCGCGCACGAGTGGGTCGCACTCGTCCACTTGCTGCTGCGCACCAGCTCGACTCGCCAGCGCACGGTGACACGCATCCTCCAGTCGCTATGGCGTGGCCAGGCGAGTGAGATGGAGGCCTTGCGCTGGGTCTCCGAGATCAGCCTAGGCTATATGGCCTCTGTCGCAGGAGCAGAGCCGGGCGTCTTGAGTGAGCTGCTCATCGTGGTCCAAATCACGTACCAGTTCCTACGTGACGCCGTCGCCGCGGAATCGACTACCGCGACGAAAACGCTGCCTCAGCTGCTCGCTCTTGTGCCCGTCCTGCTCAACCTGCTGGTCGAGGCGTCGTCCTCATCGAGCGCCTACGCTGGCACCCAATACGCAGGCGACACAGAAGGAACGTCGTCGCCAATTATCCACGAGGTGAGTCCAACTGCGTTTGCATGTGCTGTACGTACCTAACTGGATTTTGGGGCAGCATGTTGTCGAACTACTGGAGCTTCCGTGGAACGTGCGGTCTGTGCCTCATCTCCTCGAGCTACTCCGTGAGCACTCTTCTTTAGTCTCTCGCAAAGGATGGGCCCAGCTTCGCGTACGTGGTTGATGTTGTGGTTGAGTCAAAGCAGATTGGCTGGCTGATGTACTCTGCAACAGCGAAGCGTCGAGCAGCTCGTTTCTCCAAAGACCGCGGCCGAGTTACCTACTGACTGCCTTAACCCTCTAATGCGTGAATGTCTTCTGCTGGCAGCAGTCAGCGCCGATGCGGATGGCGACGCGGTGGGGTGGATACGTTTAGTTCGGGTCTTTCTCCGTCGGTTACCAGCACACTTGCGCCAAGAAGCAGAGTTCAACGTCCAGATGGTCAGTCATAGGTGCATCTCGACTCCGCTCGTTTATCTTCTCACTGCCGTTTCTGTGCCAAGGCGCTTCATCGAAGCCCATCACTCACCCCATTGATTTCTAGCGCTCTTCCAGCCACTACCCCGAGCGGGCTACCATGCAAAGAAGACCAAAATGCCGCAGCACTCGACGTTAGCGACGCTGTCTTGCTTCTTCACGCCGTTCGCGCTTCGAAGCCTTTGCTGCACCACCATCTTGTGAACTCCACGCTTGTTAACTCCGTCAACGACACAATCTCCAGCAGATCCCAAAGCCTCATCTTGCGCCTATTGAGACAACAGACAAGCTCTACTACGCCTGAGTCTGCAGAGCACACAATCCGCCAAGCGATCAACTGTATCTTAGAGTTTGGAGGTCGCCAACCACATGTGCGCGTTTGGAAGGCAAGGCTTCTACATGATTTTGCTCACTCGTGGGCTACTGCGCCGCCGTCGAACGAGATGAACACAGGGCTTCTCGTCCTTGACACTATCTTCTATGCGGTAAGCATCAAGCATTTGCGTAGACAGTTGAGCAATGTTTGAGTCTCTTTGTCCTCCAGGTCTCAGAGGTTCGTGAGGAGATCCTGGATCGGTTGCTCGAGTCCGCGAGATTGCCGTCAAAGGTCGATTTTACTCCATAGCCTTCGATGTTTTCTTGCTAACTGGACTTCCTGCTCGTAGCTTGCGCTGGCTCAACTGCGGCATCTCGTAGCTACCCACACGAATTTGCTTGCAGCGCATCGTCCCTTGATTGAGGACTGGCTGAGCTCACTCGCTGGAACTTTGCACCTCTCCAATCAGTTGGAATCCGGCTTTACTGCTGTAGGCCCACTTGTTGCCGCTCAGAAAGGTGGGCCAAAGATTGCTTCATTTGTGGTTCTCTTCTTATTTGTTTCCTGTCTGGTGTGACGACAATCAGATTTTTATAACTTCGCGATGATGCTGGTTCGAAAGCAGTTGTCGTCACCTTACACACGTGATAGACAGCTCGCTGTCGGCATTTGGAGTTCGTGGCTTGAAAACAATCTGGCCCTTGACTCTCAGCAAGAAGAAGAAATTGTGCTTGCAATCAAGAACGCCATTCAAGTGAGTCAAAATCGCTTACAACTGTTTCTGCGGCTCTTGCAAGTCGTGTCCCGAGCCAAGCTCCGTCCTAAGTCACTTGCCGAACTGCATCGCTTCTGTGTAGTGGTACTTCGCGAGTTCGTCGAGTTGTCCGAGTCCGGCAATAGGGGCAGTCCCCGACCCAACATTGATGAACACGAGCTAGACGGCAACTTCAACTCCCCTCCATTGCTACCTACGCGATTCCGTGTGCAGTCTTTTGACCATTTCTTCGCACAAGATAGTTCCATCACTGCTGCGCTACAACTCGGACCAATGCTGGAGAGCATCCTATTATGTCTTCAACGCATTGGGGTAGCGTCCGGGGTTGCGTCGCCGTCGCTACAATATTTGTCGGCTGGAGACTCACATCTGGGTGAGGACGTCTTGTTGTGGATCGAAGTATTTGTCCGACAGCGTGAAGAATTTTTTCGATGGGTGAGTAGCGGCGAGGTTCAGCTCCGGGTGGAAGACCCGCACTTCACTTGGGCTTTGACCGCTCGAGTCAGCATAGGATATGCATTGTTGAACCTTGTGATGCGTCAAAAACTTGAGCGGCAGCCAATTGGGGGACGAAGACTTCATGGGTTATGGGAGCTGATTGAATATCAGCTGGCCCTAACACGACTATGGCGCAGCTTTAGTGCCGCAACCTCTTTGAAGAATCTCACTTCACTGCAAAGAGACCACCAAGTCGACTCGACGCTTGTGGATACCGCTTCTCGTTGCCTTCAGCCGCATTTTCCGTCTCTCTTGCGCGCCATTGTCCACGTTTTCGATCGAAGCCAGGGGAGCCAGGATAGCCGCTGTTCCAACACCCCCAGGGCTTCCTTAGACGGTGTCCTCTTTGTTCTTGACATGTACGTTCGCGTTCTCTCATCATCAACCCAAGTTTTGTCGGCCGATATCATACTCGACGCACTCAAGTCACTGATAGCAATTTACTCTGCGGCAAATCCCAGCGCGAGAACTCAAAATGTATTTACGACTTACGCCGAGGCTCTGGTATCGCAGTTTCCTCCATCAATGCGCCACCTCGTTGTGCCTGATAGCCCCACAAGTCTTGCAGTGACACTCGACGCTCATTCGCGTGATGAACTACGAAGTCGGATTTGCGTGGCTATCTTGAAGACTCTTGACCAGCACTCGGGCCGTCTCCCATTGGTGGTGCTAGGGTTGTCCTCGCTCGTTTCCGAAACGTCTGACAATTGCTCCGATGTTGCGCTGGTTGATATTATCATGCGGTTCCTCGCGGATGTTCAGTGTGCCATGAGGGATGAAATGTCTAGCAAATTTCGAACCGCTGGAGTGGCGGTCGTTAAGCGGCTTGTGGAGTTGTCTACATCAAGCCAACGTGGAGCCACTGATGTAGATATTATGCAGCGGATTGGAGAAGCATCGTACGAACTGCTATGTGACCATGTGGTGCATCATCTCCCTTTACTTCGTGCGTTGCTTGTGCTAAGTTTTCGCGTTACACCGCTCTACGCTGTCCAGGTCGACGTTGCTGTGAGCCGCATTGCTGCCACGCTGGCTGCTGCTGGATTCCAAGAGAATCACGCCGTGTCTTCAGCGAATGAGAGAAGCGTCCGTAAATCCGCAGAGGAGACCGAAAACGATTATGACGAGGTTCCCCTAGCACGACGGCGACGCTTGCGACATATTCACGACGACAATGAGGACCAAGAAGCAAGTGATGTTGCAACTGGAGAAACGAACGTCACCCACGAACTTCGTGCGTGTACTCGTTCATTTGGAAATACTCCGCGGCAGCCGCGCTTGACCACGCCAGCAGCTCAAGAGGCTGCATTGGTGGCTGCTATTACGCAGTTAGAGAGTCTGCACGCAAGTGGAGTTCAGCAGATTTTAACGTTGGGGAGGGTGAGTTCTCGGCAACGAGATGACGCAATACTACCACCCGAAGATGCACTCATTCAGCCAGAAGACGGTGGAGAGGTGACAATGGCGCTTATGACCCGAATCTACAGGTTGCTGTCTTCGACCGTGTTTACATCTCTCGACATCAGGTGGATTAACGCACGGACACTAAATAAGCTCCTCGTAATCATCAAGGGGTGTACTAAGCTTGGGCGACACTGCAGCTCCGCAGCCCTGTCAAAGTGCCGAGATTTGAGCCTCGAGTCACTGTTGCGAGTCTTTGAGTGGAGTATTGAGGTAGCCATCCGCGGTCGTGCGTGGATCTCGTTGCTGCGAGATGGATCAAAGGAACCCACGACAAAAACTAAGGTGTGTGTGGAGCGAACGGGAAACCGTAATGGTTGGCAATGTCTGTTCCTAACGATTGACTGTGCATTCCTCATGGTTAGCTGTCATCAACAGTTCTAAGGCTGGACGTGTTCTTGCTCGATGTCCCATCTCTGGTTGCGTCGCTTATCAAATCTGTACTGAGAGTCGTCTTTGCGCTGATCTTTCTATGCTTTTTCTCACACGTATTGCTGCTCTTAGGATACAATACCGTCCTCCTCGAAGCGTAGTCTCCGTTATTTTCTCTCGACAGTTGAACGTGACATCGCTCTCTCCAATCACGTCGAGTCTTCCTCAACAGAAGCCAAACCACCATCGGTCAAAAGGCATCTTGTTGGTGTCGTCCCCATCGTGCACTCGAAGCGCCGAAAGCGGTTGCGGAGCCGTCACCCATTCATTGACTCGTGTTTGGCCGAGGAAGACGGTGATGATGCGTTTGCCGATCTTGAAGATTTCATTGCGTAATCACAGGTTAAATTGTCGTCTCACGAATGCCGTCGCTGGCGGTGCCTCTTTGATCATGTACTTTTGGAAATCCTGCCGCAATGGAGAACTGCTTAGCTCACTTCGAGCGTCACGTTAAAGCCATTAAGTCAAGACGGACCTTTTGGTGAAGCTTGTACTTCTGTCCAAGTCCACCGTCGAGGTGTGTTGCCTGCTCGCGGAGTTCGGCAAAACGAGCTGTTCCTGTCTCGGCGCGAGCAAACGCGACGGCGTAGTACCGGGTTCTCAGAGGTGACAGACTTGATTTCGCACAATCGGGTCTCCCGTCTTGATCCCCCTTGTGTGTGCTTTTCTCATCTGCAAGAGCGCTCAAGTGGTACGCACGCTGGACGACTTGGTGAGCTTCCTTCGCCAGGTTAGCTATCTCCTCATCGCGTCTGCTGGCGCTCAAGCGCTTTTGTATTGCCGCCGCATCCGCGTAGTTCCGCTCGGCACGTGCCATGAGCTGCCTCACCGGAATCGCAGTGCACACCAACTGGTTCTTTTCCAAGGCGTGCTTGAGCTGCTGCCAACTGATTCTCGGATGTGGAAAGATCGTGCGAAGGTGCTCCGCGAAGCCGTCGATCTCGCCCTCGCCTGTCAGCAACTTCGCTCCACATGTCACTTGGAAGCCTCGGTCTGCCAGATATGCCAACACATGGGAAAGCCCTTGTATCGTGATGCCCGCCTTGGGTTTGTCTTCCAAGGTCCGGAAGTACTTTTCTAATGCTGCAAACTCCCAAGCGTCCGGCAAACCGGTGGTCGACGCAGCACCAGAGGTGCGGACGACCCCCTCACCGCCGTGTGCCCATAACTCGCGCCGCTGCTGGTCCATCACACGAAGCTCTCGCTCCTCCTCTGCTCGCTTCTCAGCCTCAATCTCGCGCTGGATCCGGCCGGCTTCTCGAAAGAGCAAGTTTACAGTCTTAGAAACAGCTTGGGGTGGTGCCCCAGCCACCACAGCACCCCGTTTGCTCTTCGATTGGCGCTCGCCCACTGATGTGCGTGGTTTGTCACGCAGTCTCACTGCTTTTGCTCGTTCGTCATCTGTCACCACGTGGCGATCCAACACGAGCAGCGTTGGTACGGCGCAGATAACGTGGAGCCGATAGTTCTCTTCTTCCGCCAGCGGGTTTCCGTACAGATCGAGATCTTCAAGATGGTGAATCCTCGCCAATTCGCGTAGCGTAGTCGGAAAATCGTCGAGTTTGTTGTCATTCAGCCGCAGCTTGTGAAGGAACTTGAAATTCGCCAGGCTCGATCCCTCGAGTGTCAGGATCCGGTTGCTTTGGGCGTAGAGTTCCTTTATCCGGAAGCAATTGTCGAGGCCCTCCAGCTTCGCGATGCGGTTGCGATTAAGCCAGAGAACTTCCAGGTTCGCGAACCCCTCGAAGTTGGCGACCTCCTCGATCCCTCGTTGCGCCAGGTAGAGCTCCGTGCATCCTTTGACGTACTTGTAGTTCTTGACCGGAAGCTCAGCCTGTGGGTCAGCTAGTGCGCGTAACCTGCTGCCACTCCCGCCTTCGAACCCCATCGCTTGTGATTGTGGAGTCGAGTGATGTCTCTGGCCAATAGCAGCTTTTCTTAGCACTCGGGGTTCTTCAAACCGCCACCTTATCTCCGAGTCCGTAAGACCGAGCAACTCCAGTGATCCTCGACGACCTACTCTCAGCGAGGATGAGCATGTTCGCGAGCTACAACAAGAACAACGCCAAGGGCACGCTAGTGGGGAATTGGGTAGAAGAGGAGGCACTGCGTGCTGCGACTGGATTCTCGCGCCGCCATGTACCCGGACCGAGAGCCCCGCCATCCTGCGAGTCAGTCAGGATCGCGTCGACGAGTGAATCCACCCATGACCGTGTCCTGCTCCACGCCAACGAGAACGGGCGAACGACGTATGAGACGACATTACAAGCCAGCACCAACTACGGTGGCGGCGTGATCCGAGTCCCTACGGGGCCGCGAAAGTCCATGCAAGATGGTGAAGCCATAGAGGTTGCACGAGAGGTTCAGCTGAGTGAAAAGGGAGCGAAATATGCAGCTCAGTTTAAGGAACTTCAAACAGCCAGAAGCAAATCGACCGTCCAAGCATGCTTCGCCGCGCCCGAGCCGTCGCTGTTCGTGTCAGCGACCAGAGTCCCGAGGGGCCGCAATGGTGCTCGAGTAACTGACACGAGCGTTGCACACCTCACACGCCGAGAAGTGGACAGCCTCGACAGGGCCAAGCTCGGTCTGCTGATGCAGCAGCAACATCAGAACCAAGGGATTCCAGTCACGCGATACTCATATGCGCTTGCAACTGGAGTTGGCCTAGACTTTGGCACCACAGGCTCAGACTCAACGAATCCATTTGGTCGATCCTGTTCATTTACAAATGACATCCACGACCCCACTAAGCGACACGCCGAGGCCACGGAGCCTGGTTCAAGCTTCGACGAGCGGGTCGGAATGACGATACACCAACGGTCTGCTCTCCAGCGCCTCATCACGGCCCTCAAGCAAGACGAATCGCTGTTGGAAAAGCTGAAACGAGAGCTCTCCACACCTGTCGCAGAGAACAATGGGGGCGTCCTTGCACTGCATGATTTCCGCACAGCTATAGCTGCCTACAGCGTTATGGGCGAGAAAGATGCCATCCACGCGTTCATGTACTTCGATAAGAGCCAAATTGGGGCTATTCAAGTGGAAGATTTCTTTGCTTTCTGTGGCACGCAGCTGAAGCAGGCGACAATGTAACTGGCAAAAACATTCTTCACTCATTTAGCTCGGTGTTGCCCTTTTGGGCTTCTTTGGAACGGAGAAACTTGAGATACAGTGGGGCAATGTCGTTGTGGAGAATGCTACGACTGCGACGACTCGGCGTGTGGCGTTCAGCTGGGGTAGTCGAAGCCGGCGACGCGATGCGTGGAGAAGTTGCTTTGCCCATCAAGCTGTTCTCGCTGGCAACTGCTGCATGAATGAGGCGCTCCCCACGGCTCACACCGCCTCTTCTTTGGACCATGGGCTCGTCCATCTCATTAATTCTGCCCGTGGCTTGTTGGGAACTGTGGTCAAGAAGGCCTGGCCGCCATGTAGATTGCTTCCCTGGCAACGCACTCTCTCGTGGTAAACCTGATAGCGAGGGCTCTTTTGTTGATGTCAATGACACCAATTGGGTTCTCGCCTTCTCTCTAAATCCACGTTGTTGTTCGGTGAACGAACGCTCGATTTCTTCATCCACCTCATCCTTAAAGAGCACATCTTTCGGCACGGGATCGCACCACGACACTAATGGCTCACGCTTGAGGAATCGCCCTCCTTGAACACGTGGGCGGACGGCCTTAAAGGCGTCATAGTTCATGAAAAGCTCGGACGGAAGGCCGGTTTCTTCCTGTGGTGCGGACGACTGCGGTAGAATCAGTGTGCTCGGTGGCTTGGGCTCCACGAGAGTGAAGCTCGGGTTGTAGTGAGTTGGTCCTGGCTCGGGACTTGGCGGTCGCAGCGACTCGGCCAAAATGAACCTCTTCATTATGGCCTGGAGTGAGACATAGCCGACATGGGACGGGTCTAGTGCTCTCCACAACTCTTCAAACTGTTTATCTGGCGCATGCGGAAAAATTAGCCTGAACGCCTTGGTGAAGGAGCCCAGACTACCAATTGAGTAGTGCCCACTTGAGGTATCTCGGGATCCGTGCGCGCGGAACACGTAGCCGGTACGCCGGATCATAATTTGTTGGGTGTCCGGCGCATTGAACAGATCAGTCAGAAGCGCGACAAGCGATCGACTCCTGAGACACAATTAAAACAATTAAATACCACACGTCAGAACAGTTCGCTCGCGCGCCCTTTGCTTGATAAACCCACGTACTTGTCATCAGTAGTAGCCGGATGCCACTGAAGCAAACGGACGTCGACGAAGTGGTCTTCTACGTGTTCGAAATTCTCGCTCTCAACAAGTTTACATAGGGTGAGCTGCTGCTGGTGTCGTTGGCTTGGTGAGCCCAGGCCGGCTGAATCTGCGTGCTCTGTACTATACTGAATCGACTGTGACGGCCTTAGTTTCGATTGTGAGGATACTCGCCGTCCAAAGGCGGTTTCTACTTTGGACGCTCGAGAACTTGACGGGGGTCGAGGTACTGTTGATGAATCTGAAGGCGTCATCGGCGGTGCAGTGACAAGATCGTTCACCATGAGTTCCTGCGCATCGGCCATCAGTGCCGCCTCAAGAGATGCGCGCTGGGACGCAAACTGCTTCCGTCGCTGCCAGTTCTGCCAGGCAGTAAACCAAGCAGGAAACACAATACTTGCCGTGTTGAACTCCACTCCATTGAGCGAAATCGAAACGATAAACACACCCTCCTGTGGGAAAGCTGGCGCCATGCACTCGATGCAGGTACTGCTGAGGAAGCGCGCGCTTGTGTCCACATGAGAGGCATGCAATGATGGAGGAGGAGAATTTTGTTCATCAGGCTTTGCTGAGCTGAGATTTGAGTCCTTTCCTGATGGATCCACAAGCGCCTGGAAGCGCGCGACAATGTCTCCTGTGTCCATGAAGCCGCTGCCTTCGATCAGAACTCGGTACCCTCCGTAGATTGGGCCATTTGTTGGAGTGACAGCAACAACGACCGGTATGCTACAGTAGAGCTGCAACGCTAGTGGTTGGCCAGTGAACTAGTTCACACGAGAGCACGTCAGTTCGACGCCCGGGGATAAAACAAACTATGGCTTACCGTCTTGTGAGTTCCACCGAGCCAGACATCGACGAAGATTGACAAAGAGTACGCCGCTTTTCCAGCATGGTCCCGTTCATTTGGCAGCAAGGTCTCTAGCTCTTTTGGAACGGAGCATAGAACTTCACCGTCGACACATTGACCTTTCACAACTTTCTTCGCGTCTCCACGTTGAAAAGCAACTTGCACACTGCCGGAGGCTGAGACCTGCGTCGTGAGATTGATGCCCAGTATTCTCACGTCCTGTTTTGCCTCCGAGACGACGGAGATCCAACTGGGCACGATCTTCGTCAGCCGAGGTGACTGAAACACTGCCAACTCCACAGAGTAGGCTACGAATTCAACCCCATTCATTGCGATACTCATCGTCACTATGGTGCCTCGAGGGAAATCGGGCATACTGCACTCCATCCATTGACTTGAGACCACGGTCACTCTAGATGTGCGAACGTCGTGCCTATCCTTCGTCGAACAGTATCGAGCTATGGTTTTCAAGCGAATGTAAGTTGGTTGGTCGTACAGAAGGCAGAGATATTCGGAACCTACCTATCGCTAATCCTGTGTTGCAAAAATTGTCACCCTCGATCACTAATGATGATGTGTAGACACCGTCGGCGGGACGAATGTTATGGATTATTGGGCGCAAGTACACGCGGACTTGATGCGAAAGTGTGCGAGAAGCACCTACAGCGTTCGGCGTCGCCAAATGGGTATCCAGTGCCTCGGTGTCAACCACGCACTTATCCCCAAGAATCTGCAAAACCTGGACACGACTGGTGTTCGCGTGCTCCCCAGCAGTCGACTGCACTTCTATTGTCGCAACAATGCTCTGGGAGGGTAAGGAAATGCTATCGAAATCGAGCCCGTTGATCGATACGAAGACACTGATCATCGACGACACAGTCGCACCGAGCGCGAGCAACGACGGCGTAACACACGTGATGCAATGGCCTGACCGATACTTGGCTTCCACTATCGCGATCCGCTTACCATCGAGTAGACTTTGAGATGACCCGCGACCGGATGTTGCCGGATCTATGGAGTCTCCGACAGCAAACGCTATGCGAAGCGCTGCATTTTGTACGAAATTCATACCCGTGACTGTCAGAGGAGTACCGCCACTTAAGCAAATGTATGAGGGCTCAGCGGTGAGCACGATTGGAGTAGGTACTAGAAGACATCGCGACGGCGCACTCGACCAATAGTCCTGCCCGTTGACTGCAAGTTCTGCAATAATCTCGTTTGGGACGAGCGAAGACGGAGCCCCGCGGCGGCGAAACGCGCGCAGGAGTCGAGCTTTCCGAGCTCGCTGCGTCTCGTTTAATGGAACAGGAGCAATGGCTGCAGCAGCTTTCTTGTGCTGCTGCATTGCAGACATTATCGAAGACTTCAGCGCGGCAGCCTGGAGGAACCTTGGGCCAATCTTCTTTGGAGGCAATGGCGCATAGGCAATCGCAACTTCAATTTCTCCAAGATCCGTTCTCGTGCTACTGCACGTGTCCAAGTTCGCCACTCCACGCGCAGTAACACGCTTCAGGGGGAACCAAGCGCGCGCGCAGAATGGGCGGCTGGTATTGCATGCGTCTCCAAAGGCTATCGTCACTTGACCAATCATTTCGCTTTGGTTAGAAGTGAGTTGGTTCTCGACCGAGAGGCGAATCCAGCGGGGGAGCTCCTTCTCGCTGCGCCAATCAAAGTCGAACAGCTCGTTCCAAACGGGTGACGATGTGCCGTCTTTGCGAGTACTTTTGAGCTGTGCTTTATTGCAGTGCACGACAACGAATGGGTTGCAGTTGGATGATTTTTTCGCGACGAACAAGTTGCGGGCACGAAGGAGTGCGACGAAGATTCCTCCTTGGCGGGTCCAGACCTTTGCATGCCCCAACGAACGAAGTGCGACCTGTGCTTGCCTCGACGGAGCCGGTGGGAGCGCGGTAGGAGTGACCTCAGTCGACACTGCAGAGCCCACTACGAAACGCGGTATGACAGCCGACATCTTCCAATCACTGTTGGCTCCGATTAAAGAAGTGACGTGGACATCGGCAACTTGCATCTGGCCTCGTCGCTTGAATCGCACTTTTATGGAATTCTTCATAAGCACGACCGCTTTTTCATCAAGCCCTTGAACTATCAGCTCCACTGAAGATAGGCCATAGACGAGTGACTGTAGTGGTGAGACGGACTTGATCATGGGCGTCTGGTAGACGACGAATGGAACTTCGTCTTGGCCAAAGGCTGCATGGATTCCGGTTAGCACAGGAGTCGCATTTGACGTGCTGGACGATGGAGCGAAAGTCAGTTCGTGGTCTCTGACGAGGGCAAGTTCAGCAAAAACAGTGACATTTTGGAGGCCGAACTTGCTTTGCGGAGTGTAGATGTACACGATGTCCTCGGGGGGATAAAATTCGCCTCTCACAATGACGCTTTCAAGTTCTTTGACCCCACGCATCCAAGTCAGTTTAACGATCGGTGCCAAATTACCCAGCGACATGCAAGCGTTCAAATTCGTGCCTTGCACTCCCACGTACGTGTTCCCACTCACAGGTCCACCCTTGGGCTCGATTGAGTCGGCACTGTAGAGGATCACATGCGACTGACACGTTGCTTGACTAAAATTTATGCCGCCATCTACTGAAACTCGATAATAAAGATGGTACGTTGCAAGGCGAGGTGGCACGACTAGTTTTAGTGTTGTCGATGAGAGAAACGTTGCCCGCTCATCGCGAACGAAGAAGCGCGAGGTCAAAGACGACTCGAGCAACTGCGATGCATTGATATGCTGTAACAGTTCATCTTCCGCTGCACCAAGTCGTGCTTCGTCGCTGCAACCGTAGAGGTGGACCAAGATCCATTTGCTGTCACCACCCGAAACAAAACCGACCCCGGATATCGTAATTTCTCCACCTGCAGAACGAGGCAAAACGCGGGGTGTCGTCTCCGTCACAACTGGCAGTTCGTACGTTTGAAACAATGGCCTGTATGTCAGCGAAGGCTCTGCTGGTCCAGGTTCGGTCTCACTCGTCTCTGACTTCTCGAGAGGCGGACAAGGTGAGAAGAACGAGTCACCTGATGATATTTGCACACGAAGCAGTTGGGGGAGGACGAACGGTGAGAGTTCACACACAAACACGTCAGAGCTGGTCATCAGGGGTGAAAGGTGCAGAAATACATCTACATCGCTAGCAGGAGGAGAATTGCCGTTCGATACGCAGCGATTTCGCCATCGGAACTGCTCCTCGAGGGGGTATGTGCGCTTTGTGAGTGTGGCCTCTTGAAGCCCGACAGTCGGAATGACCACGCGTCCAAGCTCCCAGCGGCGACTTTCGCCGATCTCCACAAGGTCCACAGTGACGAGAAGGAGAGCCGAGGATAACGCCTCGGCCGGTATTTGAACTTCAAACTGGTCCTCCCAGCTTAAACTCGAAACACTCGACGAGGGTGGAAGTGCAGCCAAGGACGGGCTCTCTCGCGCTGTTGTGCGGAAGACTTGATCTCGATACTGAACCCTTGCAACTACTGAGAATGAACACGCATTGGAGGCCGCTTCTTCTCGGGCTTGGAGCGACTGCAGTTGAGCCTTCTGCGAAGAAGAAGTTGCTCCGCAATTGACGACAACTGGAACATAGGCGGACATCTGAGGTAGGAGGATGCCTCGAAGATTTCGCACAGCTGCGACTCGAACTATCAGCAGTCGATATCGTTCTAGCGTTGCCTGGAAGTCCTGGTATCGAGACGCATCAGACACCCGGATGATCGCGTTCTTGCTGTCAACAAAATGATCGCCCTTGACGCGCATGCGCAGGCTCGCATGAACCAATCCACAAGGAGGGTCAATGCAAGTGATCTGCCAAAGCCGAGGGTCGTAGCAGTGCACACAGAGCGAGTTCGAGAATGTGACTCCATCAACTAACACAGAGAGAATCGTCGGCCCGTTGAAAGTTAATGCTGGCATCTCACAATGAAGAAGTACGATACTCGGATCCTGCTGAACGGATGCCCCACAACTCAGCAAGCTAGCCAGTGTAAGATCCCCACGCAGAACGATTTGAGCTGGCACGCTCACTGATAGATTGCGACTTGAGTCGGCGCAAGCAAATTGCACAGATGTCAAAACTGGCGCGAGGACGTCCTTCTGAGAATGACCACTGGGGTTGGACGATGCAAGAGCAGTGAGAACTTCTCCGACTGCGTCGATTGATCCAAGGTTGTTGAGCGTCTCCGCGCGACAGTCGACCTCTACGACTGCATAATGTCCCTCGGGGCGGAGCGATATCAACGCGACGATCCAAAACCCACCAAACTCTCCTAATAACGCGGTGAGGTATACTTGCTCGCCGTGCGCATTGACTACAACGACATGGACCTCAGAGGTAGCATCGTGGTCCGGAACACTCATATCTAGGCAGATAAACCACGTGTGGGCATTGCTGTGCCCCGCTGACAAAGGGTTGAACAGACAAGTGCAAGTGCCCAGGTCACACGATCGCTCCACGCCGTCAGAGACTGATATCCCTTCAACATCAACGATCGCCAACGATTCCACCAGGCGCTGATAGCCAAACGCGCATGCTTTGACTTCGTGCGGTGCCGTTGGTAGTTGCAAAAGAACTGCGTGGGTGTGGTTGGACTTTGGTCCGGACACCTCGGCTAGCATCCGTTGGGTTGGGATAACCGTTGAAAACGTGCTTGTTCCAGTCGATGGCTGCACTGCCGCCGTCAGTGTCACGTCGCTTGACCAGTCGGTTGCTTCAAAGACACAGCAGCCAGAGTCGTCAGGGACGCAAGAAGCAAGCTGAGCTTTAGTGCCTCGACTACGAACAGAGGCCACGATTTTGCGCAGCTGACGAGCGTTTTGCGGTACTACGTGAAGCTGCAGTACAAAGAATGTTCGGTTTCGCCATCCGTAGTCTGCAGCACGCGGCTTGTCCTCGATGGTGACGCCATCACCACCCGCCGCGACACCTCGGAAGACTCTGCTAGACTTGATAACTCCCGTGTTGCACTGTTGGAGTGCAATTAACTCGGCTTCTGTTAGAACATTGCCTGGAGGGAGATACGTGAACACTGACGATGGCGAACAGTAAAGAACGAAGCGGTCTCCTCCTATGGTTGATGTGTAGCGATGCTGTCGATCTTCACGGATAGTGGGTGGATCGTGGATAAATAGCTCTCCAAGGCACACGAACTGTTGAGCGTTGAAGGAAAAGTGGACCTGAACAGAGCCACTAGTGCTGAATTCAGGGATCGGACACGAAAGTTCCAGCCCACCATTGACGATCTTCGCTGCAATATAAGGTCCTGGCACTTGTCTAGGTAACACAGATACGCGAGAGGTAGGCCCACTCACGTCTGTCTGCCAGGTTAGCTGGCTTTGAGCGTTGCCTGAGCCAGTATTAGCGCCGGAAGGCCGCCTTGAGCCTCCGGAATGTCTCGGAATGACGGCTCGGGGGCGAGATGAACTCGCAGCGAGTGAGGCACCAGAACTATCAAGAAGGTTGTTCGAAGTTGCCGAGATGCTACTATTTCGAAAGTACGTGCTACGTCGACGCATCGTCGATTCCTTTCGAAGTTTCGCTGCAGGCGGTGCGTCCAGAACGAGAAGCTCACGTGCGTCGCCAGTTTCGTGAAGCACTATGCTTGACCCACGACGCTTCTGCACAGGGGAAAAGATTTGTTGTGGTGATCCTTCAAAATAGAATGATGCACGCTCACTTGCTGATGCTGAGTCGGCAAAGCTACGCAGGGATTTCGGTAGGTGAACTGTTACGACTCGAGTTTCTGTCGGCGTTGACCGGTCGAAGCATTGCGTCGGCACGTGACGTGGTGACCATTTCAGTTCTCCAGGGTCGATTAGAGGGTAAAATTGGAAAGGCACGCTATGAGCAATGAACTGCTCCCCAGCGTTCATTGTGAAGTCGACAAGAACGCTGATTGTGGAGCAGATCGATGACGCAGGAGCATTCTTCAAGACTACTCGTGTCACACGCAAGATATTTGACAGTCCCCTTCGAAGACTCTGCTCTGCCATTAGTTGAAACGAGTGAGCACGAGCTTTTGCTGTCATCACACCTGTCGAGCCCTCACGAGAAGTTGATCCTCGTGTGGGTGAATGCGGCAACACGGGGGACACAGGGTCGGTAACCGAGACTACGAAGCGATCGATCACTTCTACTTGAGGTGTCTGGCAAATCAAAAGCGGCGAGGCACTCAGTGATCCGTCAGGAAACGTTCGACTGAATGTGGCAGGCACGAGTACACACTCACGTTCGTTGGTATTGGACCGGAAGCGTACGAAGATTTGCCCAGTCTCGACGATGTTAGTACCCTCAATAACAACGCAAGTTCCACCCGAGAGTGGTCCACAAGACGGGGCTAGTTCGGTGATCGTGGGGGATTCGTACGCGTGAAATTTCTCGCGTTCTTTAGTTCCAAAGAATGATGCGCAGGATGCGTGAGGCATCAATGACGATCCCGAGCCGAATGACTTCGTCGAAGCCGGAGACAAAGAATCTGAATGAGAAGGCGTGGTCACAGACATCGGAAGGAGAAGATCAAGCACGGCGACACACGCCGTTCTCAAGAGTGGTGCTCTGCACGTGATCTTCAATTCAGTGTGGTCTATGTCCCCACCGACGATCACGCCATCCAAAAATGTCGCCGATGCAGCTTTATGTGGAGAACTCGTTGAAGTACTCGATGCGACGTTTGCTGATGCCGCATCGCTATTCCTCATCGGAGCGAAGTGAACTTGACATTTTGATTCACGTGATAGCAGTTTACTGAGCTTCTTGCTCATGAATAACGTTACAGTTGACCCGCCAGCCACCGATCCAGTCGGTGTCGCGAGCAAGAACGGCGACGAGAAACAGCGAAACGGCAGAAGAGCTGTACAAGCGGATCCGCTGTAGTTACCAAAAGCAGCCGCCATGTACTTTGACCTTGAGAACTGCTGGCCGTTGTTTAGGCTGACCTCTACTTCAAAGGAACTTGCGCAGGGTGCTTCAAAAGTACACTGCAGAGCCCTTGCTTTCATAGCGAGAGTTTTGAGCTCACTGGGCACCTCGATAAACGATCCTTCTACAATAATACTGGGAGTGTCCTTAGCAGACGGGATTTGCTGCTGCAGGAAACGAACAGCAGGTTTGCATCCATGGTCTTCAAAGAAATCTCCATAAATCGTAACGATCGAAGCAGTGTCTACTGCACACCATGTAGGTGAGATTCGTAGAATTGAAGGGTCAATATAGTACTTGAACCGAAGATTGGATGTTCGCGTCGAGGTATAATTTATACCGTTGAGGGCAATGTTAAGGTACGCGACACCAGGTTTCGAAACTGCTGGGGTTCTGAACGCCACCGCCTCGCCAACAATTTTCCCTCGGACCAGATACACCTCCTTGTTCATCTTGCTCTCACTCGAGGCTGTGTGATCGTCTGGTTTATCGTCACTGTCACTATCTTCGTCTTCCCCAACTCTTGCCAGTTTCTTCATCTGATCGGTCTCTTCATCGTCAAGCATCGTCACGCTCACCATGATCTCTCCAGTATCAACCATTTTCCCACACCATGCCAATACTTCGGTTCCGCCAGTGATGGGTCCGGCACTCGGTTCGATCGTGATCAGTCCGTCAGGGGGGTCGTAAAACAGAAAACTCACGCCTGTTCTGCTGAACTGCTGCATTGATATTGCCGTCGCTGAGTCTCTCGTCATCGTGACTTCCACTGAGACTAGTTCGTTGGACGGCCATGGAGGGGCGACACAATGAATTGTAAGGTCCCCTTCGTCGAACATTGCATTCACTTCGCGAGAGTGTCCCCTCTCGTTTGAATAACGGAGCATGCAGCTGGATGTCAAAAGAGATTTGTCCTCAGGTAGCCCTGTAGGATCCTCAACTTGAATACAAACAGGAGTTCCTCCCGAAACTGGACCACACAGAATGCCACGACTGGCAAATGTTGTCCGCTCATGATACTCGAAGTAACCCGATGAATCTGTGTACTGTTGAAGGTTATACGTCACTTGAAGTGAGACGCGGCCTGATCGTGTCGCTGGAGGTGACGCGCAAATAATTGTGTGCTCGTCGATTACCCGTGCTTTCACAACGAGCTCGGACTGCACACCGTTTGGGCCGATGAGAGAGTCAGTGAGAGCGGAGCAGAATCGCACGTAGATCTTCCCGTCAGCTATAAATCCACTTCCCCTGATAAACACATACGAACCGCCGTCAATGGAACCAAACCCATACACACGATTGTGATTTGGCGGGGTAGCAAATAGTGGCATCGAAAACGCTTGAAAGCTGCATTTCGCACGTTTTTGTTGTTGCCGACACGAAGACCTTCGACTTGGGATCCCTTCATGTGTCATAAATTCTGTTTGGTCGAACATGATATCGTCGTCGCAACCTTCACCTGCACAACCTCCTGTTTGGGGCGCCCAATGAACCTCTTCGAATAACTGTTCATTAAACGACATTGAAAGGGCGTGAACCCCGGGCTCCAGTGCCGGGGATAAGCATTCCACGAATCGCTTATCGTCTTCTCGAACAAGTCCACTGGTGACATCAGTCGTCCCGAAACGAAAGTCGACTGTGGGGGTCTCAATTAATTCACTGAACTGGAATGATATTAACGAGCCACCACATATGTAGCCCACCCTTGGACTCATTGCCATGAGCACTGGAGTTCGATAGTACTGGAACTGGAAAGGAAGCACCAGCAACTGACCGTCGACAGTGCTAATTTGCATGGCTAACCTCACAGGCAACAACATTGACGTCACGTCTTCCAACCTAGTCGAGTCGAGGTCAAAAATTCTCGAAATCGGAGGACAGCACCACGTAAGTGTTTGTTTTTTCGCGTTCGTCGTGGCCAGTACTCTGTTGACTCCCTTTTGTGTCTCCACTTGATGCTTTCCAACAACGTTCATCGTCAATGTGATGGTCACCGCATCGCTGTCCAGAACGTCAAAACACTGAGCGACTACTTTAGTCTCATGCTCATAATGTCCAACGAGAGGGTTAATGTTGATAATCGTCGGTAGTTTGTATGGCTTGTAGTAGTCGAGAAGGTTGCCAATTTCGCAAAAAAATGAGCCATCAAATGAGAGGTCGATACATGCGCTCTCGATGTCTTGAAGAGATGGCACGTACTCACAAATAGCTGGCAGAACGAAATTGACTCGAGTGCTCTCCCATCGCGTAACTGGAACTGGCCCAAAGATGACATCCCTCTGCGAAGACCGTTGCTTGAATCGCACGCGCACAAGGAGAGTGTCGCTAACTATGGTTTGCGATACCGATAGTGTGACTGGGATCAAAATGTCGACTGCTCCCACTGCTGGTTCTATACGCTTGATAGAATACGAGGCATAGTAGTAGAGCGAAAGAGATTTCCCGGAGAAGTCGTTTCCATTTAGTGCGACATCGACGACAGCTTTGAGGTTCCCATATTCGGCACTAAAGAGCGGTGACTGTGCCATGATAATGCCCTCTTGAGCACGTCCAGGTACATCTTTATAGACCAGCTTTCCCGAATGATTGATGAAGCCAAAGCGAACTGTCACTCGCCCTGTTTCGATGAGATTCACCCCAAAGATCCTGATCATGCTGGAGTGTGAAATACATGCGGACAGGGGACTGAGGCGTTGAAGCAGAGGTGAGCTGTAATACACAAATTCAAAGCGGCGCCTCGAGTCTTGGTCGACGAACTCACATCTCGTATACTGCTCACCGTTCAGCGACACGAAAACGATCGCTGGACCAACATCAAACGGGGGAACACAACAACGGAGTTCGCCACTCTCAACGAAGCCGACGACTTTTCGGCTAAGTCGAGATGATTGAAAGACGACACTTATTTGCCCACCATGGTCAACGACGTGATCGCCGCCTATTTTGATGAAACTTCCACCTTGAATGTCGGCTGACATCGGGCTCACCGAGGTTAGCCTCGGGACAGGATAGAAGAGGAAATACAAGTGCGACATATCTCTCACAAGCTGGTAGGGAATACCCCTTGGCCGGGGGGAAACTAGTCCTCCTGCCATGAGTTCATGCTCTTCATCCAACGGGACGAAGTTGAAGCCGCCATCGAGTGACACTTGAATCTTTGTTAGTTCAGGGGTTGATGAAGTACGCCAGACCGGCGACATGCACACGATGAGCGACGAATGATTTTCGTGGTGTTCACGATCAACAGCCTCAGGCGATCCGACGAATGGATATGTATCCGAAAGTGTCGAATGCTTGGCGTAGTACTCAGAACCTACAAGAGCAGGAACAGTCTCGAACTCTCGCGTAGATAACGAAACGAAGCGGACCTGAATAGCTAGTTGAGGTGGTACGGGGTGTTTCATCCGCAGCACAATAACCGTACCCCCTGAACACGGACCATGATGCTTGTTCATTGACAAAACTATCGGTGGCCAAAAGCATCCGAACGGTTGGGTTCCAAAAAAACAGTTACCCCCCAGAGATACGGAGACATAAAATTGTTGGACACGAGCCAAATTGATCGCAACGGGAACTTCGGGGGAACTCGTCACCTTCTTTTGCTTCATGTCTTCGACAAAAGACGGAACACGACAATTAATAATGCCCCGTTCGAGAGATACCCCCTGAGCAGCTTGACGTTGGGACGAAGAAATGTCCGCGTTGACGATCTTGACCAATGAAGCCGTCTCTGTCTCATCTCGGGCCTCAAACTTGACTCGAATCCGGCGGGGCGGCACCAGGTTTCGAATTTGTCCCGGGGCATCTATTTCGTCTACTGTGAGCTGTGACAGTCGAATCTTGATGATCGTGTTACCCTCCAGATTGGCAAAAGACGGCTCGATGGACTCAACAACGCGGTCACGGTGGAGCAATGCAGTAGCTTGCCCTTTCCCGTACTGACGACCACCGTTAAGTGAGATTTGAAAATAGGTCAAACCGAACGGCATGTTGGGATGCACGCTGCAGCGGATTTCTGTGGGACTCACGTAGGTGGCTGAGAGTTGCGCGATTGCACGGACTTGGCCCGCTGAACCCGTTTGGTTCGAAGCGAAAAGTGCAGCCTCTTGAATATCCCTTTGGAGTAAGCGCACTGTCAAATCTCCAGTATCAACATACCCTTCGCCTATCACTCGCACTTCTGTGCTTCTCCCACTGGTGACGCTAATGCAGCATGGGTCAATGCTTGAGAGCGTGACGTCTCGATGCACACAGTAGCCAACAGCATTAGGAGCTGTCACCTTTGAACGGAAAAAGTCATGCCTATTAAGTGTGACTTCCACTGCAGCGTCACCGAACGTCATCATCACAGCATCGAACTCCACTTCGTACACTCCGACAGGCGAAACACTCCACCTTGCTTCGACTGTCCGTTCTGAGAGCGCCCCAGTGCGTTCGGACACTTGGCGAATTCGAACAAACACTGGCATGGAGGTGATCTCAGTAAGTTCCAGCTGCTTACTCCCGCCACTGCTTGCTGAGTCTTTGTCGTTGAGTGGGAAGAGTCGCGCGGACGTTGAAAGTTTTAGCAGATTGAGCGTGACGGCCACCGTCGTCGGTGGCGACATCAGTACGAATTGCGGCGCAATTCTGGCGACGGAGATCTCTTGATGGAGCAGGAAGGCCAGCGCATTGGAAACTCGATCCGAGTCGAGGATGACTTCGACGTGGACCGGAACGAGGTGCGGCGCGAGCAACACGGTCGCGGACGTCGGCGCGAGGCTCGTATGGCGAGCAATAACGTTGCGTATATCGTCTTTGAAGCTCGGTACGACGCATTCGAGTTGCGTCTCGAGCAGAAACCTGCCCGGCACGTCGACGCGCACGGTGGCCTCGTGGAGGCGGAAGCGCACAAGCAGCGAGTGGGGGAGTGGGCGGAAGCCTTTGCCGTGGATCACGACGCGCGTGCCGCCGGAGACAACCCCTATCGACGGCTCCAAGAGCCGGATGCGGAGCCCCGACGACGCCATCGCCCTCTCGCAGACTGCGGCGCCACTGGAGGCGTCATGGGCCGGGTGTCGGTTCAAACTCAGCGGGGAGCTCCCGGACAAATACGGTAATATGAAAAAGCGCTTTTTGCGGTCCATCAAAATAGAGAGGTCTGCTGTGGGTTTCGAACTTGGGGATGGCTACACTTGTCCGGCGCGATGGTCAAGTCCAACGCGCGCGCCGAGAGCGATCAGCTCTTCAAGCTCCAGGTGCAGGGCGACAAGTACGCGCGCCTGCTTGTTGAGCAGAAGCAACGGCTACGACAGTTCGATGCCGAGTACCGCAAGGTCCACGAGGAGCTCAAAGAGCTGCGGCTGAGAAGGAGCGAAGGAGACCAGCGTGGTGGTGGGGCCAACGCAGTTCGCGCGCGCCTCGCCGACGAGCAGCGAGAGCTCATGAAGCTCGAAAATCGCCTCTCAGCTTGCCGCACGCGAGAGAGCAAGATGGCGGCGCAGAATGTCGACTTACGCCAGCGCGTGGATGCACTTCGGGCGGGGCGAGTGCTCAGCCAGAGTGTGTTCGAGAAGAACCAGAAAAAGCTACGGGAGATCCAACGACAAATGCAGGACTGCTTCCGCGTGGCCACGCAAATCGTGGCGGAGAGGGATCGGATGGCTGCGCAGGCGTACGCTATGACGACAAACAACATGGACGAGCAGGAGTCCTTCGACTCTGTTTTTGAGAGTCTTGCAGCGATCATCAAACGGGAGAAAGAGAACGCGGAGACCTACCGCAAACAAATTCTAGAGCAAGATCCACTCGAAGTGTCTGATGATTTCATGCGAGGCAACATGAAGATGGACGACGAGCAAAAGCTGAAGAAAACTTTACAGCGACTGGAGCAGAACGTACGTCTGACTTCAAACAATCTCTTTCCACGAACCCTTGACACTCACCCGTTGCTTGCAGTTGAAAGATGACAAAGAGAGCATTGGCACAATCAACGATCAGTTGCAAGACTTTGACTCGGCTTTTAACGCACTACAGTTGCAAATGGGTGTGGAAGACTACCACGAGCTACTTGCTGTCTACACAAAGAAAGAAGAGGAGAACTTTGCACTCTTTCGATACGTTCAGAGTCTCAACAACGAGATCGAACAACTTGAAGAAGACAAGCACAAGCTCGAGAGAGAGACGGAGAAGTAAGATTATGGTGGAAGGGCTACATGTCGTCCTGACGCCACTTGTGTCTGTAAGGCTCCAAAACCAAATGAAAGATGGCACCGCTCACGCTCGCAAGCGGATGATCGATGATCTCGTTGAGACGCGCCAACGGTACGAAAGCACTGCTCTTCTCGTGGCACATGCGTTGACGTGGGATGCGGCCGAGGCAGAATTCTGAAGGAGAACGCAGATTACGAGCGGCTTCGGGCCAGCGCGCAGAGGGAGTTCCAGCCGATTGCTCGTGCAGTCGATCGGTTATACAATGCGCTCGGGTGTAATGACATCGTTCCTGTGCGTGGGTCTTGAATTACTAGGAGCTCTCGCGTGCGGTGGCTGACTGGACAGGGGCTTTGTACCACACAGCCCGAAATGAACTCAAGCACTTCAAATAGCGAAAGCGGTGGTGCATCCAAGAGCAATCGCAAACAATCGGAAGATCAGATGGCGATGATGGTAAGCCACACACGGTTACGCCATAGGTGGCTAACAACATACAAACTGAACTTGTGTGCAGGCTAGAATCAACTCGATGAACGACATCCTCGCAGCCCACGGTATTACTGAAGGAAACATCCTCCAGTTCCTTGCGGTGCAGTCTATTCTCATGGCGTCGTTAACGTGGTCGTCCCTGACGTTCGACTTGGGTGGATCAGATCATTGAGCAACGCAGCAACGAGCTGATCGAGCACTTCTCCCGAGGTCTCCAGTACAAGAACCCGATGGAATTCTCACGAGCAACACTCGGAGCCAACCTGAAACCCAGCGATCCGTCGAGGGCCGTGGTGGCGGCGAAATCGATGATCCCATCCTCCAGTGGGGGACTCAGCAGCGGGTATACGGCTCCGACTAGCGCGAACGCCAATCCGACCAATGCCCTGGGAGTCGCGGCTGGTCTTGTCGGCAACGGCATCAGCGGTGCTGGCACGCTGACGTCGCTTCTCTCTAGTAGCAGCCTCACTGTGAACGCCTCCTCAATCGCGGAGGAAGACTTGGAGATAAACTCGAGCGACGACGAGGAAGGCGATGACCGACCGATGACGAAAGCTGAGCTCCAGAGGCGAGCGGCGAAGACCCTTGCCGGTCTGCAGTTCAACCCAAAGCTCCAAACGCTTCAACGAGGCAAGCCCGCGGTATCGGTGACAGCCACAGCCACGGCAGTGACGTCTGCGCCAGTGCCGTCATCAACACTCAAGAAAACAAAGTAAACAGAGCGAGCGTGCTAGAGAGACGAGGTGGACGACTGTGACATGCCGACGTGAGAGTAATGGAGGGAGCCTTCATTTTTGCAGTGGCATCTCAGATTGCGTGACACATCAGATCTTTGCCGAGCCCGGAGAGGTTTTGGCTCTTCAGAAGATTTCCGAAGACGTTGAATCCACAGTTCCACAACGACGCTGCCCAAGCTCTCTCTCTTGCCTCTCGTTCTCCGTCGATCCTCCTCACCTGGTCAAACTGTTTTTGTACGCGAGCCAACCCACTTCACTCAACTGGGTTGGCTCGCGTTCTCTGTTCCCCTGCTGGTGGCTGACGCTCCAGATGGATCGCGTAATTTGTTGAGGTCCTTGCGCACGACGACTGGGGTTCTGTTTTTCCTGTCGTCGTCGAGACGCGTCGAGTGGGAGAGGGACGCAACTGATGGACGAGGGGACCGGCGTCACCCGTTCAGTCATCGCGCCACTCCCCCTGGACACGGCGCGACGAAGCGATCTTTCCCGAGGCAAGTGGGAGCCACCCAACCAGCCTAGCCGTCGAATCGACCCAGTGCGGTGGTGACGCTGGCAGAGCGTTGGCGCGTTGGCGAGAGGTCAAGTTACTCACTTGCGAGCGTGTCACAATCCTCGACGCGTGCTGCATGAGCCAGGACCATCTCTAGCCTGGGGGTTCGCCCAGCTGGCGCCGTTGCACTTCAAGCCACGCCCGCGGCTAGCAGATGGCGTTGCGAGTCTCCGTCTGGGATAAAAGGAGACGATGACGCAGCGTCCTATGGGAGGCCCTCCCTGGCACAGTCAAGCAGCCAACCATTCCCCATTTTCCTTCGAGCGGCACACTTCCAGGCCGAGCTTTCCCAGGAGAAACAACAAGCCCCCCTCCTCCCGCTTCGTCCAGTTCACGGTCATGCGAACCTTCACTGCTCTCGTCGCAGCCACAGCTGCCCTCGCGGCGTCGCCAGCCCAGGCTTGGTGGGACAACGGCCACATGCTTGTCGGGGAGATCGCCTCGCAGCTTATTTCGTCAGCTGACCGCACCACCATCCAGAACGTCTTGGCTGATTGGGACAAATCTTTCCCAAACACCAAGACCATTTCCACCGCCGCAGTCTGGCCAGATCTCGTCAAGTGCTCCAAGAACTCGACCTCGTGCTCGACGCCGCTCCTGCCATCGTTCACAGCGATGGACAAGTGGCACTACGTCAACCTCCCACTCAACGCAAATGGCACACAGTGGGGTTCGTCTCCCCCTGACCTGACGCTGTTCAAGCAGTCGTTCGGTGGTGACGCTGCGGACGTCGTCGACACGTTCATGAAGACATTCACGACGACGCAGTCATTGTGGTCGGCGAACCTGGCGATCCGCCAGCTCATTCACATTGTTGCTGACGTGCACCAGCCGCTCCATGCTGTTGCAGCCGTGAGCGAGAAGTACCCGGGGGGCGACTCTGGAGGTAACCTATACGTCTTCAAGACGCCGTGTGTCAGCACCAATCTGCATGCACTCTACGACGCAGCGGGCGGTGAGCTCACGACGTACTGGTCTCTGAACATGGACAAGACGCGCCCATTGATCCAAAAGAATGCCACGGCACTCACCAAAACGATTCCCTCCATCAAGGACACAATTAACCTCAGCTCGATCCAATCACTCGCGTACCCCGACTTCGTCACGGCATTCACGGGAGGCTCCTACTTCAAGCAGATCATCTTCGAATCGTACCAGATCGCGACCTCGGTTGTGTACCCTGGCATCAACAAGACCTTCGATGGCATGGCCGTGGACTGCCCCACGCCGGCCTACGTCGCCCAGACGGTCGCGCTTGCGAAGGAGCGTATCGCACTTGCTGGCAAGCGTCTTGCCGTGCTGCTGACCAAGGTCGCGGAACAGCTACGCGCTACCAAGCTCGTGCGTTAGACGACTTGTGATACTGTACCGTGACCACGAGAATAGAAAGCTGCATGCTGGCTCCGCTTGCTCGAGTGCGAGGAGAAGATTCACGACAGCCATTCTGTGAAACGACGTTGTACAGTCCCTAACACACGGCAGTCATCGATTAAAGAGAGGTTAGGGGTGAACGTTTTTTGTCCCACTCCAAGAAATTTTAAAATATAAGAGGGTACCAATTTTCAGCTCAACGATTTGTGTGTAATGTTGCAAAATGATAGGTAGTTTGATGAAGTATATTAACTATTGATGGTCTGAATGGTCACACTGCCATCAACAAATGCTGCCAGATGGTGATGTGTTGTCCATTCGAGATCAATCAATTGTCACAAACGCAGAGGAGCATCTCGATGTACTTCATTTATTCCAGTGCATACGCTATTGAATCCGGACATATACTTGTTAGGGATCCCCCACAATATACACTGTAATAAGGATATTTGGGAGGGTGGCGACAGTCTCGCGTAAATGAAGATGCCAAGGCAAGATTCCTGTCTGGGTGGCGGTCAGTGTAAGGACCAGAGGTCCCTCCGGTTGGCCTCCCAGGACCGCCGGCTCGGCTAGTTTCATTCTCCTTCTCGATCTTCCTTCGTGACCCGCAGTGTCTCCTGTCTCTGAGCGGACTCCAGACCACCACAGGCGATGAAGCTTCTTGCCGCTGCTGCTGCTGCCGTCCTTTCGGCCTCTCCGGTGCTGGCATGGTGGGATAATGGCCACATGCTCGTGGGTGAGGTTGCGTCGCAGCTCATGGCGCCCGAGGATGTAAAGACCATCGAGAAGGCCCTCGCGTACTGGGATGCCGACTTCCCGAACACCAACGAGATCTCCACGGCAGCGATCTGGCCCGATCTCGTGAAGTGCAACACGAAATCGGACTTTTGCAACTTCGACCCGCTCCCGTCATTCGCAGCGATGGATAAGTGGCACTACGTTAACCTACCGCTCCACACAAACGGAGCCCGCTGGGGTGGCGCTGAACCCGACTTGACTCTCTTCGCACAAGCTTTTGGTGGTGACGCTGGAGACGTCGTAGACCAGCTTCTTCGAACGTTCACGACGAGCAAGTCTCTCTGGTCGATCAACTTGGGCCTGCGCCAACTCATTCATATTCTGGGTGATGTCCACAACCCGATGCACACGGTCGGCGGTGTGAATGCTCAAAACCCACGTGGTGACTCGGGCGGCAACAACTTCACATTTGCGCTGCCGTGCGCCGGCACCAACCTTCACGCGCTGTACGACGCTGCTGGCGGCGAGCTCACGAAGAACTGGGGTAACCCGTATCCGTTCACGGAGGACCTCAAGAAGAACGCCAGTGACCTCATCAGCACGCTCCCGATCATCAACGACAGTGTCGACCTCAAGCCGCTGACGAGCCTGGCCACCTACAAAGAGTTCTACGACGCGTGGACCAAGGGGTCCTACTTCAAGAAGTTCATTCTTGAATCGTACAACACGGCGCTCACGTTCGTCTACCCTGCGCTCGACTTGACCCCGATTCCAGGCACGAGAAACGTTAAGTGCCCTCCCTCGTGGTATGTGTCATGGGCGACCGAGATCAGCAAGTTCCGCATCGCGCTCGCTGGAAAGCGCCTGGCAGTGGTTCTCACGCAAGTCGCAAAGCACCTCCGTGTGCAGAGAATCGTCTCGGCGTAAGAAGTGTCGGGCTGTGGGTTCGGACCGGGTGCTGTAGCGCCGCAGACGAATTGTGAAGTTCGCGAAGTAAGGTCGATGAACTGAGATTTCTGTAGCCCCAGAAATATACGAGTATTCCAGTGATCCCCACTTCTCACACCACTGCGTGGCGTCTCTTTCGACATCAGCTCTCAACGTCAGCTTCTTTGACCTCCCATCTCCGCCCGAGTCAGCTGCCAGCGCGAGTCTCCCACCGAAGGAGGCCCACGAGTCGTGCGTACAGTACCGGTAGTGTTCGCATTCACACTCGCTCGCTCAACAAGACGACACGCAGATCGTAGTCTACAGTGGACCTCGCGCCCATACTGGTATAATGTACTACAGTCCACAGTGTGTAGTGACCGCAGCAGTGACCATAGGTCAACAAGGGTGGCATTCGAGCTCTCTCTGTGGTCGTCCATCGTCCTGCGTGGAAGAGTATCGCTGGCCAGCGAGTGCGTTCATACGTATTATATTGTGCACCACCGGGCATGACCGCGCTTTGGCACAGCGCGGTCATGCCCTTGGTTCTGTGGTGCCACAGCGGCTGTGGCACCACAGAGCCAAGGGAAGAGATGGGCACGTTACCAGCGGAATGCATGCATGCAGCAGCGCTCTTCCCACGCCGTGAATGCAAAACCGAGGCGCAACTTTGAATCCAACACCCCACCGTCTTTCAGAACAACCAAGATTCGTTCGGGGGCCTCGAACGAAGCCTGTCCAGCGAATCGAGTAGATTCCAGCGAATCTGCCCGGAAATCGGGGGTAGATAATCTATGGACAGGGCTCTTGACCACGAGTTGTGCAAGCCCTGACACGTGCGACACATGCTTGTTTTAAACACATTTTGGAATGCTCACTGCATTGACCTCCGACGTTTTAAACAGGTCATAACTCGGTTGACAGCTGTCAGGCCAGAGTTGTCAACGACATGACAACTTGAGCCGCGCGGTTCTGGGTGTGTTTCTGCTCAGATATTAGTTTACAGAATCGTAAGTCTTCGCATAATTCAAATGTAATGTATCTGTTGAGTTACACTTACTATTTTAAAAGGGTTTGATAGCTTCGGCTTTGCACAACGCCATCAGATTGGCAAGCAGAGACAGGCCATCTGTCCCCTACACCACGCGTGATCTGAACCGCAACGGACCTCTTCAAGACAAGGAGCTGCCTGTCGCTGAGCCGACGCCAGGGGCATGGCTGATCTGATGGGCGCAGCCGCCCCGCGCCACTCGTCCCGACCCCCTCACTTCGGTTCTCGCCTCCTATCGCGTGTGTCTACGTGATACTCGCAGCATGAAGACCTTTGCCACCGTCGCCGCACTCGCGGTCGCCTCGCAGATCCCGGCCACGCTGGCCTGGTGGGACAATGGGCACATGCTCGTGGGTGAGGTCGCCACGCAGCTCATGGCCCCGGAGGATGTCGCATCGATTCGCGCGGTGCTCCACAAGTGGGAGGACCAGTTCGTCAACACGGACAAGATCTCCACGGCCGCGATCTGGCCCGATCTCATCAAGTGCACGAGTGTCTCCGACTTCTGCAAGTCGGTTGCCTCGCCGTCGTTCACCTCGATGGGTGACTGGCACTATGTCGACCTCCCGCTCATGATTAGTGGTGCCAAGTTCGGTGGCCTGTCGTCAAGCGACCTCGCGTTGTTCAACTTCTCGCTCGGAGGCACGGTTATCGACCAGCTGGAGGCCTACGTGAAGACTATGGCGACGACCAAGTCGGTGTGGGCTGCCAACCTCGTGCTGCGCAACTTCATTCACTTCTTCGGGGACCTTCACCAGCCTCTTCACGCCGTCGCGGGTATCAACAAGGATGTCGGTGCTGCAGGTGATGGCGGCGGCAACTCGTTTAAGTTCCAGTCGCCGTGTGGCTTCAGCAACCTCCATGCCCTTTGGGATGCCGCCGGTGGCATTTACTCGCAGAACAACTGGTCGAACGACACCGCGCTCACTCCGGATGCTGCTCTCACGCCAAACGCCACCTACCTCATCAGCCTCCTCCCACTCATCACAGATTCGGTGAGCTTCGAAGGCTACAAGAACCTGAACTACAAGGATTTCCAGACTGCGGTGCTCACAACCGACAAGGCTTTCCGTAAAGTGGCTCTCGACTCGTATCAGATTGCTGACGCCGTGGTGTACAAGGGGCTGGACCTCACCTTCACTAACGGTGCTGTGCCTTGCCCACCGAAGTGGTACATTGACTGGGCTGCTCAGTTTGCCCAGTACCGCATCGCTCTCGGTGGCAAGCGCCTATCTGTGCTTCTCACGCAGTTTGCCAAGCAGATCCGTGCCAGTGGCCTCGACAAATAAGTGTTCTCGTGGTGGTCGCGACTTCCTGAGGATGCCATACTGTACGGTAATTTCAGTAGAGGTTCCTTGCCTGGCACTAATAAATCACTTGTCCCCTAATGCTACTTCTTTGCGGCTCCTTTATCAATCACACTTTGTTTCGTGATCGCGTTCAGGAACCTCAACGCGAGAAAACGGGCGACTTCGATCTCCTCAATGCGGACCCGTTCGGTGAGCACGATAACACATACCCTAGACAGATGCAGCTCTTGAGCACGGTGCTCGCACCCTCTCGGCAAAGGTTCTTCTCTGATTCATCAAGTGCCATGTATGGCTTCAGCGTCGGATGTCGCTTTGCTTCTGCGTCGTAAATGTCGCCATATCTCCACCCTGATTGAACGTAACCTTCTGCCCACACCTCATGTGAGTTTTCGGCGAGTAGATCAACGAGCATGAACAAATCCCAAGCTAGAGTCACGTGATCAGTTGCCAGCAAACATCCGTGCAAGGTATGACATTTCCTCTTCGCGATGTGGCAGCCCAGAGCGAGAACACATCGCAGCATCTCTTCCACGCATTGCACATTTTTCACGCGTGCGTCTGGAGGAAGCTCGTGCATTGGAACCAAGAGTGGGTAGATTCGAGCCGCATCGTCTCTTATGATTCCGTGAATCCATCCACTAAGATGTTTTGAGCGGCACCAATCGTAGTGGAGCTGTGCCGCAATCCAACTCACATCGACTTGCATCCAAGTAGGAAGCTGAATGCCAGAAGTGTTGATTGGACGTGGCATGTAGACCTGGTCGGAGTGAAGATTCAACTTCTGTCCTGGTGCTTCACTCGTGCTTTGCAGTGATTCGTCGCGAACGGCGCGACTAAGAGCGTCGAATCGTGTCTGCAAAATTGACACGGCACCACCGAGTTCACTAGCTTCCACACACAGCACCGACGAGCGCTTGAGCTCACGGATTTTGCGAGTCAGCGCCTTTGAATCGACATCGCGACGCAGCCATGGATGCTCCAACACGTGTTCGATGGAAATGCGCTTCTCCGGGTCTTTCTCGAGGATGCGTAGGAGCAAATCCTTTAGTTCTTGATCCTTGCAGCTAGCAGGAAAAACGATCGGGTCGCGCTCAATTTTCTCAAACAACTGCACGAGGTCCGCAGAGTAGAATGGGAGATATCCGAAGAGCAGCACATAGAGCGTGACGCCAACAGACCATATATCAGCCTTAAAACCATCGAACTCGTCCCCGCTCAGAGCCTCAGGGGGCAAAAACTGGTATGTTCCTTTCGTTGACTTCAGCATCGCTTTAGGTGGAGTAGATTGCTCCTTGCTCGTACGAGAAGTCGCATTCATATCTTTCGTGATATCCCAGAGCTCTATGTGATCCGCATCCAAGTCTTCCCTGAGTTCACCGGTTTCATCTCTGTGAAAGAAGTGTGCGACCCCGAGATCACCTATTTTGCACGTTGTTCTGTCTTCATTTGCCATGAGGTTCTCAGGTTTGATGTCTCGATGGCACAGTCCGTTTTGATGAAGCGCCTGTAGGCCAAGCAGTAAATTGGTTGCGTACAACCTGACGGTGCTTTCTGGGAGCAACTTCAAGCTTCTTTTGGCCCGCTCGCACGTGTAACACTTCCTTTCAGGATCCCACTCGGCGATCGCACCCCCGCCCATATACTCCATCACGAGATAATACTGCCTTTCTTCAGCGTCCGCGATAACGTCGTGAAGCTGCACCACGTACGGAAGATGACTGGCTTTCTTAAGCAATGCAATCTCTCGGCGGACCTCCTCAGGAATGTCAGCAGCGTCGCTACGTTGGGTACGGTGTGTGATTTCCGTGCGAGTGCCGGTCCCAGGAGCAACAAGGCGGTTCGGAATCCCACGCGCCTTTTGTGGTATGTATTTCTTGATCGCGAACGGCTTTCCTTGGTGAGTGTAGAGGAAAACGATGCCCGAGGCTCCACGCCCTAGCTCTCGCACCAAAGCATACTTTCCTGCAAGTAGCTCACGGTTAGCGATCCGGTCGCAAACTCCAAGGGCGAAGCCGTGGGATAGTCTCTGCAAAGCCGCGAGCCATTGGAGCTCTTCGTCGGAGGAGGATGTGAGCAGTTGAATCTTCTGGCCAGTTGTAGTGACTATGCCGAAACCTGCTTGGTTTGATTCATTGGGCTGCTGGATACTCGACAAAGGGGCGACGCTTGCGATGCGGATGCCTTCTGTGCTCCCCAGAACGCTGCCGTATGACTTTGACCTTCGACCAGCGGATGATGTACACTTCAGCAAGCGGTAGCTCTCCGCATCCAGCACAAACCAACGCACTTTCCATTTCCCACCCTTGCTCTGGTACTTGAGGCTTCCTTGATGCGCGATTGACATCGTGACCGACTGTGGGAGAGCTGCTGGAGGAGTGATGCATGGCAACGCTGCAAGAAAATTCAGGCCCATGACTCCTACCAGCCTAATGGAGCGCTCCAAGCTTTGAGTGAGCTCGTGGGAGGGCTGACTGGTCACCTGAGGCTGAACGCCTTCGGTAGAACTCGTCTTCTGTCCTTGGAAAACGCAACTGCATCACACCAATCCCTTGAACTTGGAGACTATGAATAACTGTCCTAGGATTGGAGTTGGCAATCTTCAGATCCTGTTGAATCGCAAGTGTGCGATGCATGACGCGACAAAAACCTCAGTGAAACGTCGTATCTCATCCAAGTGCACTCGGTGCGTTTGGCCACTCGCGGCGACCCGCACGAGTATCCAATCATCCCCTTCCGCATCCACAACTTCCACGACAGTTCCTCCTCTCTTTTCGGAAGTCACAGTCCCGATATCTCTGGTGACCCAAAGCACGTGCTTCGGAGCGAGCTCGTCGCCTGGCACCACACGCCGGAGCATCGTGAGAACTACGCCCTTCCACTTCCCGCGCAATGCGTCTTTCTTGAACGAGAAGTTCACATCGCAGGCTGAGCACTGGAGCGGAAAGTCGAATCCGTTGAGCGCTGTCGTCGGCGCGATGGCCGACCGACCGACGTCCTCCGTGGCCACCGCTGCAGAGGATGGCGAAGCAGCTCTCGGAAACGGACTTCCCGGATGAGCTGGCTGCTCGCTGATGGGCTGCCGCGGCCCGTCGTCGCTCTCTTCATCGACTGAGCCATCGAGCTGGTCGATCTTGCGTTTCCCCGTCAGCTAAGCGGCCAAAAAGAACTTAGTGATCAAAAGGACTCATCGTGTGGGTGGATGGTGCCCACCATGGTCGCGAAAATGCTCGAAGGTGGGCGCTAGACGTTGGTAGCGAGCGTCAGCATCGCGCCCTTTGGCCCACTTCACACGGTGCCACGTACCAACTCGAGAAGCGCCTGTGGTGGCGCTAGTGATGGCGCCGCAAGATCTCGTTCCGGCTCGTCCAAAATGGTGGCGTCGCTTCGAGGCGGCAGCAGTCTCTCAACCTCGCCCCCTTGATCAGTCGCTGCTGGAGCTGGATACGCGCACCCGGTGTATCTCGTCAGTCGCTCTCGCCATTGCTACACATGATTGAACGTGTCCCTCTGTGATCCCACGAGTCTAGTCACAGCCTTCACGCTAGACGCACCTGTTCGATTCGTCTCGCCGTGTCGCGCCGCCGCGCCAGCGCCTGGCCTTCGTCGCCTTCCTGAGATCCGTCCCCTGCGTCCAGTTGAAGCTCGAAGCGCTCGCAGACACGACGGACAACGCGCGCGTACAGCGCAGCCACGCGCTCCTCCCGAGGATGCATTGCTTCTTGGACCAACACTTGTTTTCAGCCAATGAACTGGGGTGGTCGCTACAATGTTTGGACGAAAGAAACTGAAGAAACGCGAAGTCTGTAAAAGAGATGGTCCTGCATAGATCGCGTCGTATTGTTTGGATTCACACCCTCCTACGTCTTGGTCGCTTGGCTATCCGTTGCCTGGAAACCGACGTCTGGCCTCCAGGCACCGAACACTGAGGAGAATCGTGAACTGTCCGTCAGCCACCCACCACCCACCGACAGATTTCTCTCCTGAAAGTTGCCGGACAGTTAACCGCGGAAGTTCTCTGGCAGACCGAAGCGCTCGTCGCGCTTTCGCTGAGGGGAGTGACACAGATCAGTGGTATGCCACAGCCGCCATCCTACGACAATCGACGTACTCGCTCGCCCGAGGCCAGCACGTAGTAGAGGCCAAAGGGGACGACGCCCCACACTGCGACCTCCTTGAAGAAGGCGCCGTCGAACTTGAATCGCTTCTCCGAGTCGCCGCGCCAGTTGTTGTAGTTCTGTCCACGCAGTCCGTCAGTCCCGGGAGCCGCCACGGTTGCCACAAGCAGCGGCGCCGCGCACCTCGACGTGCTTGTTCTTGTGCAGCGACCCGCCGTGGCGGCGCTGGCTCTGCAGCCGCGTCACCGAGCGCTTCGTCGTCGCGCGTCGCACCGCCGTCGTCAACATGGTCCCCTGCTTTCCGTTGGTGAGCTTGGGGCAACCGTGAGCCTCCCACAAGTCGGACAAGGGACAGTCCCTCGCCCCATAAAATGAGGGATTCATACCGATTGGTACCGGTTTCACATACCGGTTTCACAAAATATACTGTACTCCGTGTTCGTTAGTTGGAGTGGAGTTGGCACCCGAGCATGCAACATGGCGTGGTGACGCCGCCTGCGTCTTCAAGAATGCAGCCGCGCCAGCCTATTGTACGGTACGCGTGGCTGGCTTCAATCTCAGCATTCAACGGATCCTCGGTGGAGCACAGGTCGAGGAGCTTCGTAGCTTGAAGCTGGGGAGCTGGAAGTCTCCTCACTCAACTCCTTCCACGGATACTGGATCTGGTCAAGACACCGACCACAGATTCCTGGTGCCCGCACTGGGAACAGCCGAGGCGATAGTCTTTCCATCGAGACCGGGGCACCTCGCTGACCGAGAGAAGGCAAACGCGATGCTTTGTCTCGCTTCGCTCTCAGCGTCATCATAGCTCGGTCGCCAGCAAGCTGCCGCGTGATCTTTCTGTAGTGTAGCGGCTTGATGGACGACTGAGTTCAATGTTCCCTCGAGACGTTGACCTTTTCTGTATCTAGGGTAGGCACTGCACAGACGGCATCTGTCTTTCGCTCCAGCCAACAAGCCCGGTCGCAGTTTCCCCAACAAAGACATGGGTCCCGAGTGTTGGGAAGAACTTTCGCTCTCCGTGCGCGGTCGCGCGGCCCATTAGCAATGCCTGGTGCAGGCACCGTGGCATACTCCACCCTCTGGTCCACAGGTCTATGTCGACGGTCGCAGGCATCTCCTGGCGGCGACGCCATCGAAGCGGTGCCAGACGAGCACGACGGAGAGGTTCAAGTCGAGACCCACAGTCCCAGTTCTGGGGCCGTCGAGACGGCCGGTTTCAACACCATTACCAGCAGACGGACTCGACAAAGACGAGTGCCTGACTCTCCCGAGCCCTCCCACTTGCGTCACAACGCAACGAAACGAGCAGGTCGTGGTGTCTACCCAGTCACGGCATACTCTGTTGTGGAGGTCTCTGCCCAGACGTTCTCATGGAAACATGTGGACTGTTTGAGATTTTGGGATGCCAAGTATAAGATCGTGGAGGGGATTCGACAGCGCGGGGGTTGCCAAGAGTCACATGTCCGCTGGTCTGCAGAAAAGGGGCGCTCGATTTGAAGTCCCACTCTCGAGCAGATCACCTTGTGGGCACCATGGCACGCCACACTCTCGCTCTCTTCGGTTTTTCTCACTCACCCACGACGCCGCACCTCGTGCGTGTGTATCAGAGGAGTCTGTAGCTCTTCGCCGGCCAGCTGGACCCTCACTTGCTATTTATCCGCCGACCCACCGGACCCGATGGCGCTGCTGCCGATCAAGAAGCCTTCCGGCGGAAGCCCCACGTCGTCGGCCACCTCCACGTGCGACGACTCATGCAGCCAGCGTTACTCGCTCGACCTCATGGAGGACGACCTCGTCGAGGAGCTCAAGCTCAAGCCGTGTGACGACGACGAAGAGCCCGATCCGCGCTCGACCATGGCGACCTGGGACGAGTCGCGCTCCGTCATCGAGGACATCCAGGACAGCCTCATCGGCGGCAAGCATCTCTTCGACACGCCGTTCGGCATGAAGGCCATCCTTTACGCCGACTGGACGGCCAGCGGGCGGGCGCTCGCATGCATCGAGGACTTCATCCGGGATGAGGTCATGCCACACTACGGCAACACGCACACAACCACCTCCATCACGGGCCTGCAGACCACGTCCTTCCGCGAGGAAGCGCGCCAAGTCATCGCGCAGGCGGTTAACGCCAAGATCTCGGGCAAGACCTCGGAGGACTGTGTACTGTTCACGGGGCAGGGCACGACCAGCGCCATCAACAAGATGGTCACGGCGCTCGGACTCACGCTCCCGCTGCCGTCCGCCGACCCGAAGGATCGTCCAATCGTCTTCGTCGGGCCATTCGAGCACCACTCGAACATCCTTCCGTGGCGCGAGAGCTGTGCGGAAGTCATCCAAGTGCCCGAGAACGGCGAGGGCAAACTCGACATCGCGTTCCTTGTGGAAAAGCTCCAGCAATACGCCGACCGGCCGCTCAAGATCGGCTCGTTCTCGGCGGCGTCCAATCTGACGGGCATTCTCACGGACGTGGACCACGTCTCGGCGGTGCTCCACATGCACGGCGCGCTCGCGTTCTGGGACTACGCATCGTGTGCGCCCTATGTCAAGATCGACATGAACCCGATCGTCCACGGCCCCATGCGACCGTACGTGTACAAGGACGCCATCTTCTTTTCCGGTCACAAGTTTGTCGGCGGCCCCAACACGCCCGGCGTGCTTGTGTGCAAGAAGCGTCTCCTGGGTAACCGTGTGCCTACCGCTCCAGGCGGCGGAACAGTCTTCTTTGTGACGAAGAACGACCACCGGTACCTGTCCAACAAGATTGAGCGCGAGGAAGGCGGCACCCCAGATATCATCGGCAGTATCCGCCTTGGCCTCGCCATCGAGCTCAAGCAGCGCGTGAACCCAGTCAACATCATGAAGATGGAGAACCACCACTTGGACATCGTGCGCCAGTCGCTCGAGTCCAACCCCAACATTGTGCTGCTCGGCCGCAACGAGCTCAACAAGGTGCCCATCTTCTCGTTCCTCATCCGCTTCGGCGAGCGCTTCCTGCACTTCAACTTCGTCTGCGCGCTGTTGAATGACCTCTTCGGTATCCAGACCCGCGGCGGCTGCCAGTGCGCTGGTCCGTACGCCACGCGGATCCTCGGCATCACCGACGACCTGCTGTACGCCTTCGAGTGTGCGATGGTCGACAAGCAGATCGTTCTCCGCGCGGGCTTCTCCCGCATCAGCTTCCCGTACTTCATGGGCGACGGCGACGTGGACTACATCCTCAAGGCGCTCCACTTTGTGGCCAACGAAGGATGGAAGTTCCTGCCGTTTTACCGCTTCAACCACAAGAACGGCGCGTGGAAGCACCACACGCGCTTCACCAGGTTCCCCAACCGTCGCTGGATGTCCAACTTCGTGACGTCCAAGTCCAAGCCAGGAGCCTCGACATCGTCCGTCCCTGCGCCGCAGACGCTAACGGACGAAGAGCTCTATCTCCATCAAGAGACTAACCTTGCGCAGGCACGGAAGCTCGCGGACGAGATCGTGAGTGGCGTGGGCTTGCCGAACACGAGCACGTTCGGCGAGATCCGCGACCACCACTACGACACGCTGCGCTGGTTCGCGTACCCGTCGGAGGCTGTTGCGGCGATCAAGGCCGGCGCGAAGCCAGACACGACGGAGGAGATCACTGGTCCGGTGCAGCCGCAGAAGTACCGCGAGCAGGACCCAGCTCTTGCCTTCTCAACCAGCGACTCGTTCACTTCCCTGCCCGCCCAACGCATCGCGTGGCGCGAGCCCGAGGTTTCGAGCATCCGTGAGGAGAACGAAGAGTCTCAGGAAGACCAAGTTCCGCTCACCGTGGCTGAACTGATGGGCTCGTCTCACAAGTCCCCTAGCAGTGAGACCACCAGCAGTTCTCAGGAAGACGCCCCAGCGGAGAGCAGCGGCCGAGGTGTCCGCACCCACCGCAGCGTGAGCCTCGCTGCGCCTCCATCCACGGTCACAACGAGCCGCGAGAACCGCAGCACTAGCGTCATTGCGACCTCCCGCGCTGAGGACCACAAGAGACCGCTGCGCTCGACTGAAGACGCCCCGGCCAAGGAGGCTTCGTCGCTGCACTTCGACCATGCCCACAAGTCGACGGAGGAGATCAACAAGAAGATCAACAGTGCCCGCGTCTTCCCAAACCCGCCGCAGGCGCTGATGAAGTGGATCGGACTCGCGGTCGAGCACTGGAAGATGATTGAGGAAGGCGACCGGCTGCTCGTGGCTGTTTCCGGAGGAAAAGACTCGATGGGTCTGCTGCATGCGCTGCTGCATCTGCAGAAGCGATCCCCGGTGAAGTTCAAGATCGCCTGCGCGACTGTGGACCCGGAGACGCCAGCGTACGACCCAAGCCCGCTCAAGGACTACATCAAGTCGCTTGGTCTGCCGCACTTCTACCTCCACGAGAATCTCATCCAGCGCGCCAAGAAGCAGATGCGTGGCCAGTCCATCCTCGCGTACACGGCGCGCATGAAGCGCGGGGCACTCTACACGTGCTGCCGCAAGAACAAGTACAACAAGCTTGTGCTGGGTCACCACCTCGACGACTTCGCCGAGAGCTTCTTCATGTCGGCCATGCACAACGGACAGCTCCGCACGATGCGTGCGTCGTACTGGAACGACAAGAAGGACGTCCAGGTCATTCGCCCACTCGTGTACGCTCGCGAGCACCTGCTCAAGCAGTTCGCGATCGACGCGCGGCTCCCGATCATCAACGAGAATGTGCCCACGGGTTTCGAAGAGCCCAAGGAGCGCCAGCGCGTCAAGGGCATGCTTTCGAAAGAGGAAAGCCTCTTCCCACAGCTCTTCGGCAGCCTTCGACGTGCACTCAGCCCGCTCATGTCGGACGAGAAGCTCGCGGTGATGCTCGACGCCGACAAGCGCGACTCAGTCGTGGACGTCAGTTACCGCCCTACGATGGCTGGCCACCCGGTGGTGGAACCGGAGAACGACGCTGACCACTTGGCCGCCAGCAAGTACGGCAAGACGGACCTGCGCAAGCGAGACAAGATGCGCGAGGCGGTGCGAGGGCTGCTGCGGTCGATCGCGGCATAGATAGATGTGGCGTCGAAGGTCTGGCACAGACGTTTATTAGTGGCGTGGAACTCTCTTCCTATCTCAACAGCAATGATTATTTCTTTCACCACCACCTTTCCTCGCTGTCCTTGTCGTTCGCGCTCCAATCCGAGCTCATGACGTCCCTGGTCGCGGAGGAAGCGACGTGCTGCTGCTGGAAGTCTGAGCCGTGGCCTTGTAGTACTGAAGCGTGTCGACCCAGTAGCGCAGCGCCTCCGCCGAGTCTGCGCGAAGTTCGTATGTGCGAGTCGCATGCGGGTTGTGGCGCGTGCTGAGGTCCACAACCACATCAAAATGGAACCAGCCACTGCCTCCGCCGCCGCGAGCAGGTTGTCGGTGGACGACGATGTTTGAGATGCGGGAGACCGGAAAGCCGCCTCTCGGTGCGAACCCTCGGGCGTGGTCGTCACGGCTGAAGTGGTAGGATAAGACAAAAGTCGTGGGGTCCACGACGAAGAACCGCTTCTCGAAGCCACGGAAGATTGACGCGCTCTTTTTCTCCAGGTGGCCTTCGAGCACAGGCATCTGCTTCGCGTCGCCGTCCGCGCGCACGCGCATGCGGTACATTTCACGCACGAGTCCCACCATTGTTTCGCCCATCGATCGCAGCTCGGACGACTCGGAGATTCGCTCGACGTCGGAGGCCAAACGGGCGATCTCGAGGTCCATTTCGATCGCACCGGAGACCAAGCGGCGTTTGAGGCTCTCGACGCGCGCTTGCAGCGTCGCCGCATCGACGATTCGGACCAGAGACATCGATTCTGACGGATCGCTCATGACGCTCGCGAGCGACGTCGACGGTGTCAACTCACGATGGAGCAGAGCAGGGGCCTCAGGCGACGATGGTGGATGTCCAGGGTTCGAGGGGGTCTTCTCTCCGTCGTCTTCGACTGGTTTGACGTTGGAGAGCCGTCCTTCAAGGTCGTCCATCGCGTTCTGCTCGTCGCGAAGTCTGAGCATGGCACTATCAGACTTTGATCGACCCGAACGGCCAGCGACCGCTAACGCATGCGGCGGAGTCGCTGGTCGCTGCGGAGACTGCGGCTGCACGATGGCTTGATTGTCTGTCGCGCCGAAGAACGCGACAGCGCGCTCCTCTGTGGTGTGGGCCGTGGTAGGTTCCTTTGCGTCGGCCGCTCTGCCAAGCGCAGCATCGACGCATTTGCGCATCGTGCCCTTGAGCAGAGTGATGCTGTTGGCCGCGGTCGATGGCCCGCGCTGCTGCTTCAGCCGCTTATAGACTTCCCACGGCACGTCCTCGCTCTCGATATCCACGGGCTCGACGCTCTCGAGCAGCACGTCGAGGCTTTGCAGTTGAACCTTCTCGGCCTTTTCATCTTCACGGCGACTGCAGGGCATATCCATGAGAGCACGATGAGGTGAGACCCACACGCCGTGCCCAGGACCAAAGCTGTCGACCCTTACGCGTGAAGAAGAAGCGCGAGGCTGTTGAGCGTCTCGGCCACTTTGAAGCTCTTGTCGCCGAGGCTCGCTTCGCGCGTGGACAGTGCCCGTTCGAGATGCTGCAAGGCCAGGTCCGGCGCGCCCGATAGCCGATACGTCGTGCCTAACTCATGCAGCGTTTCGCCAATGCGCTCCGCTACATGGCGAGCGAGTTAGTAGTGGCAGGCCGCCGACGTCTCCCTCGTCAAGCGGCACGCACGCGGTCCGAACTTCTCGTGGATCACGAGCCGCTTGTGCAGCAGCGTGAGCGCGCGCTCGTGGTCGCCGCGCATGTTGTAGAGCACTGCGAGCTGCGCGAGGTCGTCCGCGACGCTCGGGTGGACTAGAGTCACGCACACAGGACTCATGAGCGGCTGGCACTGGAGTCTGCTGTGGAGACGTACGCACACTCGCCGTGGACGCGCTGCATGGACCGCAAGAGCTCCTCCTGCTTCGCGATCGCCTGTGCGCACACAGCCAGCGTGAGTGGCCCCTCCTGTCGCCGCCGAGACCGGCACGACGCACCGCCGAGAGCGGGTCGCGAGGCGCCGCATCCGACTCAGGAGGGCTCATGGCTGCGGATCTGGCCCTCCCTTCGGCACCGTAAGAAGCTCCAGCAACAGTGCTGTTCATGCAACATAAGCATGGCTGCAACTTCAACGGAGGCAGGTTGGGACGGGAGGGAGGGGACTGGGACGTAGGCGGCGAGGGCTCCGAACGAAGTCACAGATCTTCTTTCGCCAGCCCCAGCAGCATGCTAGCAGCTTTCCTTCGCCCCACCCGGCGCCTTCCTTTGGTCCGCACAGCCGGGTCCGTCGCAGACCGAAGCCGCCGCTCTCCCTCCGAGATCACCTACAGCGAGGAGCAGCAGCGCAAGGGACGGCCACTCTCTCCGCACGTGACCATCTACAAGCAACCGCTCTCTGCGATCTCGTCCATCACGAACCGCGTCTCAGCCATCGCGCTGTCACTGGGCTTCGCGGGCTGCGGCGCCGTCGCCGCTTCAGGCGGGGATGTCTCGTCTCTTGTCTGGACCACGCTGCACACGACTCCAGGCGCAACGCCAATGGTGAAGTTTCTCGTCGCGTATCCTTTGACCTACCACTGGATGAATGGTGCGCGCCATCAGGTGCGAGCCTTCTCCTGGCAGTTTCTCTCTTGCGGTACATGTGAGTGACGGAGACATGGTCCACAGTTTTGGGATTGGAAGCCCGAGCACATCAACCTCAAAGTTGCGCCCAGCACGAGCATCGCAATCTTTGTTGCGGCGGTTCTGGTGAGTGGTGTAGCGAGTGTCGTGACGATTGAAGGGCCGGTACGCATGCCGGACGAGTCGGTAGCTAACGGACCCTAGCGGGAGGCAGTGGGGGGCACACGAATCGTCCAGGATATTGAGCGTCATAGGATATCATCATTTATATGGTGCACCTAAGGCGCACTCCATGTAACACGCTTATTCGTCCTTCTTGGCTGGGGTCTTGATAGAGTAGGCCGCGGCGCTGAGGGTGAAGAGGCCAGCGAGACCAAAGACAGCGTAACACGACTTGGCACCGTCGGCGTTGTTAATGAGCTCCGGCTTCACGTCCCATAGCTACAGGAGGTAAAAGCACGCACGAGTTAGTGAAGCTGTCATGAGCCGTCCAAGAGTCCAGGTCAACATACCGCGTGGCGCGCGGCGATGAGCGTGTGGTATGAGATCGGGAAGGCGACGAGCGCCTTGGAGATCGGCGCGAACCCCGGGATGGCGTCCTGTGCGGCGTATATGACCGAGGGCACGTCAGCGCCGACTGCCGCAAGGGCGCTCGTGGCGGTGAAGCCGAGCGCCATGCCGATCGAGGCGAAGCGATTGGAGATGGACGAGATGGCGACGATGGGGAAGCTGTAAATCTCGACGTGCGGGGAGACGGGGCGTCCGAGGCGCGCCTGGCGCTCGGTGTAAGGAGCCGCCGAGGAGGTGGTGGACATGGCCTTGGCCAGCGTCTGCGGCGCGGCCTGGGACGCCTTCTTGATCACCTGCAGGCTCATGAGTGATTCTGGTGGTGCCTTTGCGGACGGGGACTCGCGAGCGACTGAGGTGGCCGGCAGCCGACCGCTGAGCAGCTCATGCAAGAAAAGAACCTCGTCGAAAAACCTTAAACCTGCAAAACATCATAACCGCTGAAACGAATAAGGGCGAATTCATGGTATTGAACTTGAAAATTCTATATATGTATGAAGGTCCACTGGTTACGAACCGACGTCACGCAGCTCTCACACGTCGCAGTTCTCGTGGATCATTCGGCCAATGCTTGGTCGACGGCCGCGGCGTCGACGCTCGCCTGCGCCCTCGTGTCGCCGTACGCCTTGACTTCGTTGTAGAGACTCGTGAGCCACGATGCCTGCTTGGTGGCCGCTTGCTGCATCGTCTCGCGGCCCAAGGCCCAGCGAGCGATGCGTCGCTGCACGGCCGCGTCCGACAAGGCGCCGGCGCGGTAGTGGGTCGGGAGGCGCAGAGCCGAGGACGGCCAGACGCGCTGTGAAGCGCGGCCGCTACTGGCAACAGCTACCGCCGACGCGCTTCTCATGCCCCAAGACGATGGCCGGTAGAGGCGAGCGTCCCCGCGCATTGAATCATTCACCTGAAACGACTGGCCACCCCCTTCAGTATACGCCGCCATCGAGAGTGGGTAACGATACGAAAATGGTTGTGCAAGCCACATTTGTCCTTCGTGATCGCGGCCGAATCCGTTCAGGTGGAGGGGCATCATGCTCCTTCGCTCTTCGGCAGCGAAGTCGCTCATGTCTGACGCCAGCTCGTGGTCAAGTTTAGTAAGCTTTTCCAACACTGCATCACTGTCTGCATCTCTGACGGCTTGGTTGTCGTGATTGGCACTATCCTCTGACCCTGACGAGGCTGAGAAAGAAGAAAGTGACTCCTTGTAGTTGCCTCGGCCGCGGCTCCGACTTCTGTGATGATTCCTACTCGCGCGAAGGGAATCAAGTGCTCTGCGCATTCTCCGCAGCTTGGTCTCTCTCTTCTGAATCCATACGTCTCGCTCTCGCACTTGCTGCATGCTAGCATTCCAGCTACTCGTACGGTGGTCGATCATGGCCTTCATTTCGTGGAGGATTGCTGCGCGATGGTCACCATCCGCGCTGCTGTCCAGTGCCGCCCAGTCACGCTTCCATGAATTTTTTTCCTTTTTGATTTTGTCTGCCTGTCGGGTCAATAGCTTCTTTTCGTCTGCGACGAGCATCTTGGCTTTATAGAGCAGAGCAGTCTCTTCTGAAAGCCGCTGGCGCCACCGCTCAATGTCGTGTTCGTGGCGATGAACCTTTAACTTCCTCTTTCCCGCCTGGCGTCGCTGGGTGCTTCCGCCATTACTCGAACTGCTGCCGCGACGATTGCAAGTCGGTTTTGATGTTTTTGTCCGCGACTTTCCAGGTATTCGCGCCGATTGAACTTGTCCGGGAGAGATGTTTCCATTGCGGTTGCGATCAACTGAATCAACACGACCGCCTGCTCCGCTTGTCAGCCTATCCGATAGATCTTCTTCACGTTGGACTTGCCGTGCCTCCCGTTCTCTTGCTCTCTCGTCTTCCTCCTGTTGTCGAAATGCCGCTATGACGCTCTCGCGTTGTCGTTCCTTACGCTCCGCCAGAGTCCGTTCTTCCTGTAACAAGTCGCTTTCCACTTGTCTGCGCATCTCTTTCAGTTGCGCGTCGCGCTCATTTCGCAGTTGGCCAAGCATTTGAGCGGCAACCTGCTCCTCGTACTCAATCCGGCGCTGCTTCTTCGCTTCCAATTCATCGACGAGTTCCTCGATTTGCTTTTCATGCTGAGCTCGCACTCGAGCCTTCTGCCGAATCAGCGCATGCTCCTCTCGATCTTGGAAATCTCGAAGCTGGTCACAGAAATTTCGCTTCAGCGCGCGTTTCTTGTGTTCGTAGTCCAGCCTCTCAACAAGTGGGAGAGTCTCGAGAGCGGACAAATGCATCTTTGCCATGCTCGATCGCAACGACGCAACTTCGACGTGGAGGCTCTCTATCTCTACACCCAGGTCGCGGCAACGCGACTCAGATAAGGCACAGCGACGCGTAGCCAGCTCCAATTGAGTAGCAACGTCTGCGAGATGCTGCTCCAACTCACTTTTGTTAACATCTGCGAGCTGAAGACGCACCAAAATGGCTTCGGACGTGGCACTCAAGTTATTGCCACCAGTTCCGGCTCCAGGGGAGGTTCGAAGCGTAGACGCCCGGTCAGTACGCGCCTGGAGCAATGCAGCTTCCAATTCGTCTTTCTCGAGCGTTAGACCCTTGATACGATTCCTCGCGGTCTCGAGATCATTCTTGACGACGGTGATCTCTTCTTTGGCGTGCAGCAGCTCACGCTCGATGCTCTTTGCGTGCTGCTCTAGCCGTTCTTTGCCCGAGTTGACTCCGTCACGTTCAGCCTCGAGCTGTTGTAAACGTAACTTTAATTGGAAATCTCCACGAGATGTCACGGTTTCTTGGTCTTTAAATCGAGCTTCGAGAGCTTCATTCTTACGCTTTAGAGCAAGAAGATTCACCTCATGCTCCTCACTTTGGAGTCGCATTGTCGCGACTTGCTTCGCCAATAGCTCCTTCTCCTCGACCTCTCTTCGTAACCTCGTCTCTTTCTCGTCGACGTGGGTCTCGAGCCGCTTGATACACTCACTGAGGCGACTCAGATCCTCTGCAGATGCATTGTTGCGAGCATTCTGCTCATTTTGCTCCGAGCGCAGAGACCGTACCCGGGACTCAAGCGTGGCAATCTCTGTATTTTGCTGCTTCAATTTGGCGCTTAGGGCGTCGCGCTCATCTAGGGCCGTGCGCAACTCGCGACTCACCCTTTCGAGCTCGCTTTCAGCGCGTTTGAGTTTCGACTGGTGTGCTTGCGTTTCCAATGACGTCCGGCCGTGCGAAGCTTCCAGTTCGTGCAATTGCGATGTGAGAGTGTCGACAGTTGCCTCGAGCTGTTTCCTTGTTTTCTCATGCTGTAAACGCTGAGCAATGACTTCTCTCTTTTCATCTCGTTCCTTGCTCAACGCAGTCTCCAACTCTCCATTCTCACTGACTGCATTGGAGAGCTCCGCTTTGAGTTGCTCGGTCTCCTTGATCTTCTTTTCGAGTCGTTCTTTCCATTTAACAAGCTCCACAGCCGCAGATTGGCACTCATCGGCAAGCCTGTCTCGTTCAGCTTCCACGCTCTGCAGCGACGCCTCTGTCGTTAGTTGTTTTTGCACCGATGCTCGCTGCTTCTCCAGGAGTTGCGTCTTCTCTTGAACTAGTGCATCCAGTGTCGATTCCAGCTCACTTACTTGCAGCCGCAAGTCGCTCAAACTACTATTCCCTTGTCCGCCACCTCCAGATTGATGGAGATTCGGTATTACGCTCTGTGCTCGCCCACGCCATTCGCTCACCTGCCGCTTCGCTTCGCCTAGCTGCTCCGTCAACGCGTCCACGACTCCCTGTGACTCGTGCCACGCACTTGTCTTCTCATCAAGCTGGGCTGACTTTCCACGCAATTCACGACTTTGTCGCTCAAGCTCTGCTTGCTGCAAGTGGATTTTGCTCTCTGACTGTTTGAGCTCGTCTTCAACGAGAGCAAGTTTATCCGAGGAAGACTGCTCACGGATTTTGAGCTTGCTGAGCTGGCTTTTCAAATCCGCGATTTCGTTGGCTGCCACTCGAGACTTTTCTACAAGAGATTCCAGCTCCTCCTGTGTGGCCAACAGCTTTAGCTGCAGTGCATCTCGCTCGGCATCTCTTTTTTTCGCTCGCGCAACTTCGTTGTCTCGTTCGAGTTCAACCTGCTGTTTTGCGAGCGTCGTTGAGTCCACCTCGCCTTGCAGATGAAGTACTCGAGCTGCCAGCTCATCTCTACCTCGCGTCGCGGACTTGATAGCGGAGTGCAGTTGCTCAATCTCCCAGTTCTGCTTGCGAACAGTCGCCACGGCTTCCTGCTCGACTGTTGCACGAGCTTGAAAGCTATCGCTGGCCGACTCATCCAAATGGCGTTTGAGCAGCGCCGACTCAGCACTGATCTTGTGGTTTTCACTCTCAAGTCGAGCAATCTCCATCTCCAGCCGTTGTTTTTCTTGATCTGCGACATGTTGTGCAGAATGGAGCTGATCTTTATGAGTTTGTGCCAGAAGGTTCTGGTTGGTTGTCTCCTGGTGCAATCTCGTCTGAAGTTCATCGACTTCTGCTTGCAACTGATCCACCTTCTGGCTGAGTTCGCACTCTCGGTTGTTAACTAGCGATTTGTCGAGTTGCTCGAGTAGTTGCTTCTTCTCATTTGATTCCTTCAGGAGCTGTTCCTTGACCTGCGCGTTTGTCTTGGTTAGCACTACTACTTGGTCGTGCAAATCAGCGAGTAGGTTATCGCATACAGTTGAGCTGCATCCCGTGCATATCTTCGTATCCTGCACCAGATTTTGAGAACTGACTGCACCTTTCAGTCGATCGTTCTCCTCTTGTAAATTTGCATACTTGGATCTCCAGTCGTTTGCTTCGCTCATTACAGTGTCATACTTGGCGGTTATCGCTTGTAAGTCACAACGCAACGCTGCCTCGACTTGCTGTAAACTGACCAGTTCGGCTTGAGCTCGTGTGTCGATTGGAGGAGATGTGCCACAGTTCTCGGCTGAGCTCAGCTGCTCAAGCTGTTGCTGAAGTTCAAGTACTCTTTCGCGGCTCGCATCAAGTTGTTTGTGCTGCATGTCGAGCTCTGCTTCAGTTGTTGATATTCGTTCGATGTTCTTCTTGCAGTTAGCGCATTCCTCGATGGAATCAACAACACGAGACGATTCCAATAGCCGCGATTGTTGTCTCTCAGCATCGTGCTGGACATTTAAAAGCTGGGCTTGAAGTTTCTCGATCTGCAAAGATGCTGCAGCGAGCTGTTGGTTTGCGTCCTCTAGCCCCCGCTTAAGTTACTCACATTCGATTTGCAGATCTGCGGCCCGTTTATCCGTTTCTTGGAGATCATTTCTAAGTCGCTCGTTTTCTTTTGCGAGTTCCGCTGCCGAACTTAGCCCATTCGTTTTTTGCTGGAGGATCCTTTCTTGTTGCTCATAGGTCAGCTGAATCTCCTGCAGTTTTGCGTCGACTCGTGACTGCAATCGTTGGATTTCTCTCTGTTCGTCGCGCTCGAGTTCCTGTTTCTTGTGAGTAAGTGCAAGCTCCATTTCGCTCTCCAGTCGCTTTAGTTTCTCCTTGCGTTCACGCAAAAGGTTGCTCTCGTCTTTATCGAATTGGTTTTCGATGTCGTTCATCTTCTTGTCGAACTCTCTTTTACGCTGTTTCAACCTCAACTCCTCTTGCTCGATCAGTTCCTCTAGCTCTTGCTGATATTTCTTCAACTGAGCATTTCGTTTCACCGCGTGCTCTTCCGTGAGCTCTTGGAATACCTTAGTTTGTTCTTCAAGAAACTTCTGTTTCTTTGCGTCGAAATCGAGCGCTAGCTCGTCAATTGCGGCTTTGCTTTCCGCTTTCGAAGTTGAAGAACTTGACAGCAACGGCTTCTTTGAGAGAATACTGCCCAATGGCGGCTTCGAAAGCGACGGTTTTCGCTCCGTATCGTCGTCCTCTCCTTCATTGTCGACGTCAATACAATCTCCATCATCCTTCAATTCGGCTTTTAGCTTCTACCACAGTCAAATATGTGAGCACAAACGCGCTCGTTCTCTGTCCTGTTAAACCGTCCAACGCACCCCCAAACTTGCTACCGGCTTCAAACCGCTAGCGACCCTGAGATTACCGGACGAAAGGCGGTTGAGTTTGCCACTTCCGAGTCCAGGGAGTGGTTTCTTCTCACTCAGTGCTGCACCACGCGCAAGTACCGGAGGCCCGAGTGGTTCCGCAGCTTTGGATGGCTTCTTCTTCTTACCTTTCTTCCCTAGCAGCTCGGCAACGTCTTCCTTTTCCTTCTTCTTCCGCTCGTCGCCATCCTACTCACATCCCTGTAAATGCGCGGATTCTACGACACCTGCTGGTAGAATCTCTACGTACCGTAGTTCCACCTCCCCGTGATGTCGAAGATCGCTTCTTATGATCTTCGTATACCTTACGGTAGTATTCATCACAAGGATGGTCCCAAGTGCTCTGACCCGTCGAGAAGTTAAAGTAGTAAATTTCTTCCGTATCGGTCGTCTTGCACGGCTTCCAGTTCTCTGGCAGCGGCGCCTTGAGCCCTTCCCGGGCGATCCAGAAAAGGTCCTGCTCCGTTTCAAGGTCCATACCCAGCCACGACGCGTACTCATGAACCTCTTTCTCTGTCGGCTCATAGTTGGGATCGATCTCCTCTTCAAGTATGATGCTGTCCCCGGCGGGCTCCATGTTGCCCTCCCTATGTCGCCACGAGGCAATTGAGAACTTCAGGCGTCCTTTCGGGATTGAGTTCCCCTTCAAGGTCAATGTTGACCGAACTTGAAGCGTCACCGAGCTTACTTCAGTACTATGGCGTTGATGTCGCGACAGGCTTGGGCTTCTTGCTTTGGACACGCAGCCAAAGCACTATTCCGCCGAGGATTCGAAAACCCACATTGATTGCTGCCAAGTACAGCAACGCATTTCGCTGATGACTATTGCCTATGGCAATGCCGTGGATGGCAAGCACGTCGAGACCACTTGAGGCTACACAGAACTGGTTCTCACCACACTTGATGATGCTGACGCTGGGCCAGAAGACGCGCATCAGGCAGTGGAAGACGTACATAACGGGAGAGATCGACTGCAGCCACTGAAAGTAGACTGGTGTGCTAGCACTGTTGAGGAACATGCCACCGAAGAGAATGAACGGCAACATGAAAGTGATTCCTAGAACCGGCGCGATATCAACTCGCCTTGCGAGACACGAGACAAAGTAGCCAAGAGCTGTCGCACAGGATGCGGCAACGAACGTGTACCCGTAGAACTGGAAAAACATAGTTGCCGAATAATCGAAGCCGATAAGGAAGTACATTGGAACGAGGAAAAGCAGTGGTAACCCGAGCTGTAGTGGGACTTCAGTCAGGTTCTTTGCAAGAAACCACGTCAAAATGTGATAGAGGCCGCCCTGATGCTCGCGCAGAATGAGAGGAATCTCAAGTGGCACAGTAGTGAGCTCAGGGTTGGCATACATGAACAGTTGGCTGACGGAAATGAAGAACATAGCGCCAGTGAAGTCTTGGATCCCGGTCTGATCTCGCTGCAGGTCTCGAAAGACAAGTCCAGCTAGCAGGTCCACAAAGATTGTTGAGCCTACGCGAGCCTTGAAAATCACATCGTCCCGCACGAGGCGGCACCAGTGGCGGCGTGACAAGACTGTCAGCTGTCTTATCCACCGAAGAACACCATAATAAAAAGTGCGAGCATGGCCACTCGAATCGTGTGATTGTGACGGCGCAACTTGAATCGAGAGGCGTCGTATCTTGCTTTCTGAATTGTCGGCATTCGACATCAGGTACCATGCATCCACGAGCGTTTCGACCACTTGGGCCTGCGCCGGCTGGTCATCGGTGGCTGCGAGGACTTTCATGAAATGGTCGGTCGGGTTCATGAACCCTGGGCATGGCCAGCCGACAGAGGCGAAGTACGCTATGCTCGCGTCTGCTCGGCCGTGATAGACGGAACGGCCACCAGCAAGCAGATAGAGGCGATCAAAGAGCTCAAAGATCTGGGACGACGGCTGGTGGATGGTTGCAATGACCGTGCGTCCGCGGTGGGCTAGTTGGCGCATCTGCTTGACGACCGTCTCAGCCATGAAACTGTCAAGCCCCGACGTGGGCTCGTCCACGAACAAAAGCGACGGATTAGTCAGTAGCTCCGTGGCAAATGTCAGTCTCTTCCGTTGACCACCTGATAGCCCCTTGGCTCCTGTGCTCGAGAACGGCGAGGTTAACGTAGAAGAGATCATCTTGCATGACGTAGCAGGCTCGACGCGCGAGCTGCTGGTCCCATGGCTTGCCGTTCACAAGCACCGATCCGGAGTAATGCGGGTTGCGGTTCGCGATGCAGTCGAGGAGAGAAGACTTGCCGGCGCCGGATGGTCCCATCAGCACCATGAGCTCTCCCGGCAGCGCCTCGCCAGAGACGTGCTTCAAGATGTGGCGCGTCGGCGCAACGGCGCGCTTGTCATGCTTTGCGGCTCGAACAGTGAAGTTGACGCCGACCCACTCAACAGCCAGTCGAGGTATTCTCAGCGCCTCTCCGTGCGTGGCGACGGGCGCTGTAGGTGTAGCAACTCGTTGCTCCTGGGCTGAGGGCGACTCCATGGTTCCTCACCGCGACCGAGTCCTGTTACCGCCAGTCCCCGGCCAAACCGAAGCTGACAGTTCGCAGGTCGACGCGACCAGCTGCCGTGACTGTAAGAATAGAGCGCTCGGATGGATCTCCGCGACTTCGCAAGCAGGGCGTCAGATCGATTGGCAGGCGCGTCACCGTTCTCTCGCGCCGGCGTCCTGTGGGGTTCTCCGCCGCAGCCATCTTGTCAGATACCCATTGCATTGGGATAAGAGAGGTGTATGAAAGTAATTGCAAAAGAAGACATATGGAGCTGTCTGCGACGTGTGAAAGCACACCCTCACACAGTGGCGTGCGTGCGCTTCTCCGTTCGGCGCCAGAGGAAGAAGGCGCCCCCGAGGCGGAACGCGAGGTTGAGCGCCACGAGGATGATGGCGTCCGACCACATTTTGCCGCGCTTGACGCTGTTGAGGTCCAGCACGTCGTGGCCGTCGGCGAAGACGCACTTGGTTGAGCCCGAGCACTTGATGCTGTGTACGCTGCTCCAGAAACTGCGCATTAGTCCGTGGAAGCCGTACTTGATGGGTGAGATCTGCTGCAGCCAGATGAAGTAGTCAGGCGTGCTGTCGCTGTTGAGGAAGAGTCCACCGAAGAGTAAGAACGGCAAGATGAAGAGGATGCCGATAATTGGCGCTAGATCCACACGCTTGGCGAGGCACGAGACCATGTATCCGAGCCCCGTCGCACAGCTCGTTAGCAGCACGATGAACATGTAGAATGTGAAGAAGACCTCTGCGTTCGCCCCGAAGCCCACCATAAAATACGCGGGGATGAGGAAGATGGCCGGGAAGAACAATTGGAAGGGCAGTTCGCTCACGTTCTTTGCCAGGTACCACGTGAGCACGTGGTAGATGCCGCCATTGTGCTCGCGCAAGACCAAGGGAATCTCGAGCGGCACCGAGATGAATTCGGGGTTGGCTGAACTGAAGAGCGTGTTCACTGCCATGAAGAAGATTGCACCAGTAAAGTCCTGGACTCCCTTTTGGTCACGTTTGAGCTGCAAGAAGATAAGTCCGATCATGATCGTGATGAACATCGTTGATCCGATGCGAGCCTTGAAACCGATCGTATCGCGCACGAGTCGCAGCGCATTGCGCTTGCATAGCACCAGTGTCTGCGTCAAGAACCCCACCGCGTGAATGGCCGTAGTGTTGTCCTTATCGTCGCCTAAGCCGAGATCGGCTTGACTTTGTTGGGCCGCTGCAATCATCGCTGGCGCGTTCTCCTTCCGGTACCAGGCGCTGACCAGCATCTCCACTCGGCTCTTGGACTCTGGCAGATCCTCCATGACCACGAGCTGCTTCATGAAATAGTCGGTCGGATTCATGAAAGCCGGACACTTGAGCCCAACCGAGCCAAAGTGTGCGATGCTTTCTGACGCAGGGCCGCTGAATACTGTCGAGCCGTCCACCAATAGATATAGCTTGTCAAAGATCTCAAAGAGCTCAGACGATGGCTGGTGAATTGTCGCGATCACCGTACGACCGCGACGTGCCAACTCGCGCATCTGCAGCACAATCGTCTCGGCCATAAAGCTATCTAGTCCAGAAGTTGGTTCGTCCACAAAGAGTAGAGACGGGTTCGTCAACAGTTCGGTCGCAAACGAAAGCCGCTTGCGCTGCCCCCCAGACAATCCTTTGACGAGAGCATCACCGATCGGCGTGTTGGTGACCTTGGTAAGGCCAAGTTCACTGATAATCTGCTTGATACGCTGCTCACGGTCTACAGTGCTATAGTCCTTCCCCATGCGGAGCTGTGCCTGGAACGTAAGGTGCTCAATAACCGTCAAGTTGGCGTAGAACAGGTCGTCTTGCATCACGTAGCAGGCATGCTTGGCAATACGAGAGGTCCACTTCTTCCCGTTCACGAGGATATTTCCCGTGCATTCGAGGTTGCGACCGGCGATGCAATCCAGCAGAGTTGATTTTCCAGCACCTGATGGTCCCATGAGTACCATGAGCTCTCCTGGTAAAGCCGCACCGCTGACACCTTTGAGAATCGGCTTGTCGTCTAGTTTGTTCGTTGTTGGGTTTCGAATCTTAACGTTGAACCGAACGTCCTCCCAAGTAATCGCGAGTTTCGGAATCGGTAGTCTGTCCGCAGCGCTCTCTCCACGGTCTACACGAATTCCAATACCCCGAGGGCACTCGTTGCTGCCGTGTTGCTGAGACAAGGCAATCACGCTCGTAGCAGCAGTAGACGTCGAATCCGCATTATCACGTCCCATTTCCAAGTCTTTCTTCTGGCTTGGAGCGTTGCGAGTTGAGTCGGCGACAAGCTCGAACTCTGTCGTGGGTGACTGAGGTGGATCCATCGAATGAGATCAGGTGATGAAGGCGAATTGTGGGGCCTTCTCCCGGTGCAAGTCTCGGAATGAACGGAACGCCGTGGCGGTCAATGGATCGTGGAGTGACCTACCATTATTTTATACGGAGTAGGAGGCAAGGCTGACGTCGAAAATAGACGAGGGAAACTGATGCCACTTCCTCAGTTATACTGAGGCAAGTAGTGAGATCTGTACAAGAAGCAAGCAGTACACAAATAAGTTGATTATGACCACTGATTGCATTCTTGAGAAGGTGCGGACCTCTCGAACTCAGCCGACGTCGGGCGAGCATTCATGCGACAAAGCAGTGGTGCGCTCAGTTCGCGTGAGAAATGTCGACGATGCCACGTAAGCCTTGCTCTTGCGTGAGTTTCTGCATCATTCGGCGCTTCTCCGATGAGGACACGCCTAGATCGTTCTCAATCTCCACGACTCGCTGGCTTCCGTCACGGAAGGTGACGAGTACACGACAGTTTGATGAGTTCGCACACCAACCACGGCCCCCACTTATGTGCCACGCATTGCGTATCATCAGCTCGAACAAGTCGTCCTTTTCAATACCAGCGCTGAGATCTTTATAATACGCAAGAAACTCACGCCACGTGATCGCCCCATCCAATGTGGATGCATCCTCGAACACTCGCATAAACTCGAAGAGAGCGTCGCGCGGACGCAAACGCCCAGCAATCACCTCTGGGTGGTGCGTCGGATCATAGATCTGTTCCACTTCCTCAATTGTGACCTTGCCATCTCCAGAAGTGTCCAACTTGGAAAATGCCTCCTTGACAATCTTCACCCGACGCTTAGGCATTGCTCCCTAGCAAGTCTCGTTTCAGTCTCTGGCAGGGTTAAAAGAAATCCATTCTATGAACTCACCCGAAGACCGCGCATAAGCTCATCGACTGTAATCTTCCCACTTCTATCACGGTCGAAGTGGTCGAACACGCGTCGAAGTTCCTCTCGATCCAACTCGCCGCGCGCAGTTGTAATGCCGATCCCTAGTTCCTCCAGCCCGGCCTCGAATTCATCCATCTCGATAACATTGTTTCCATTCTGGTCCATTCGCCGAAGGAGGACGTTCAATGTGCGCAGGCCGTTCTTGCCCCCACGTTCAAGAATGCGCTCACGGATTCTCTCAAGCAATGGTTTCGATGTGTCTGCTCGAGTGGTGAGTTCGGGTCCATTTCCTTTCGCTCCCAGCACTGCGCGCGCAAACTCAGCGTATGATATGGTGCCGTTGAGATCTTCATCGAAGCGATCGAACAACGCTTCCAGCTCGGCTTGAACGCCGACAAAGTTGAGCTGCACCATCGCACTACAGAACTCATCAAAATCAACTGTGCCCGAAGAGTCGGAATCAAAGGCCCGAAAGTGTTTTTCTAGTAGCCGCCCTTGCGCCGCCGGGTCCTTGTAGCCTGACTTCACGTCGAACAGGTCGCGCAGGCGGCGCTCCATCGCGTCAACGCGGGCTTCCATGGGATGGTTCGGATCTGACTGTGCTGGAGCCCTGCAGTTGAAACACTGCCACCCAAGACGACCAAAAATATCGCCGCGGCCAGACTGAACCACTCAATCGTATCTATTTCTCCTCTACTTGGCTGTCTCTTGAAGCATCTTACGGAGCTCTTCGTTCTGTTGCTTGACGTACTTTCCCGACGCGCCGGCTGCGGACCGGATTTTGCCCTCCTGCGCGCACCGCCAGATGCGCACGATTCAGCCCACATCAGCTTCTCGAAGCCGCCCATGATGCGAGAGCCACGAGTGGGACGCACCTCGAGCAGGAAGTTGTGCTCAGCGCGGCGCTCCGTCCACTTCATGACGAAGTAGCCGCCAACGATCGGCACGGAGAAGTAGACGAGGCCCATGAGCCGCTGGCCGCGCTTGGAGAGTGGAATGCGGAAGGCGTGGACGCGCTTCTTGAGCCGTTCATGGGCCGCGCCGATGTCGCGCAGGAACGACAGCAGCATCGCCGTGAGGAGATCAGACCGTTTCTGGCGGCATCAACACCACCAGCACCTCCGAGTGTTGGTCGCACCGTTAGGACTGGCAAACGTAACCTCGAGGGTTACGCTCTCGTCAGGGATCGTGAAGAGACGCCGACAATGGCGACAGAGCAGACCGAGTGGGGCGTCCAGGCCGTGGAAGGCGAGGACACCTACGAGTACGCTGAGACAGGCGACTATGAGCACTCTGCAGATACTCCGTACTACGAGCCAGCTCAGCTCTACGGCGAGAGCGAGGAAGCCACGGGTGGGTGGGAGAGCCCGGATCCAACACATGGGTACGTCTACGACCCAGCCACCGGCGAGTACGTATTCATAGGCGGTAGCGACGGCGGAGTAGAGGGGCTGTTCTTCGCGCTAGACGAGACGTCGTCGAGTCCTTTCGGAGAAGCAGCCTACTGGCAGCAGTACGGAGAAGATGAAGCTCCACCAACCGAGGAGGTCGCCTCCGTTGTCGAACAAGCTGGTGGTGCAACTCGTAATGGACAATCTTCCGATGCCGAGGAATATGCGCTGACACCTGAGACACCGGGTGCGGACATACCTGACTATGTGGAGACCAACGTCCCTACGTCGCCATCTTCGAGTCGACGCAGAAAGCAAAAAGGGAGGAGCAAGGAAGAGCGCAAACAGATGCGGCAGGCACTCCTGGAGAAAGCGGAGGAAGAGAAAGCAGCTCAACAGCTGCCTGAAAGTGACGCTACAGAGACTGCAGGTCCTCAGTCGAGAGAGGGAGCGATCAAGCAACTCCCGAGGCGCGTGGAAACCCAGCCGATTACCTTTTTAGAGAGAGAGAGAGCCAAATTCCGACTGCGCATGCGCAAAGCACGGGCAATCAGCCGCAAGCGCATTCCTGTGCAAACAAGGGTTCTCACGGAGACTCGTCGGCATCTATCACCTATGGAGACCTACTTCGGTGGAAGTTTGGAGCCCGCACTGTCCGACATTTTCTGGGCATCGATAAAGGGTGATATGCGACGTGTCCGCTTTCTCGTCGAGGTCGAAGCCGTCAGTGCGGGTGACGCGACTTTTGACCCTTGGCTGATGGAGCAAACTCCGTTGCACTGGTGGGAGGCAGTGCTAGCAAACCCAGGTCCGTGGCTTTGACAAACGTTTCTTTATGAGCAGGGCAGCAAAGGGTGGAAACGCAGAGGTGGTCGAGTATCTGATTCATGCCGGAGCGAATCCCCGCAGCCTGGACGAGGTGAGCCGATTGGACGCAAAGCGAATCGTCATCCATAGCTAACATGGTGTTGGGCTGGGAGGAGACTGGAAGCATGCCTATGTAAGTTGTCGCCTCTGCAGTCACTCGACGGGTACCGTGCTGAGAAACTAGCGACAGACACCTAGCGTGCTGGGCAGGTCATGTAGACGCTACACTCGCGTTGCTTCGAGCAACGGACACGAGAGATTTATATGTGCAAGACTATGATGCAGCATTCTCTCCTTTAGACTGGGCGTCAATCCGCGGCCATGCACAACTCATCAAAGCAATAGAAGGATTCGAAGACTCCAAGTGGCTACCAAAGTTCGTGGATGACCTCATTCGCGGAATCATTCGGTACAAGATCAAGCTGTACAAAGATTCTCCGCAATCCAAGTCCCCGAAGCGTGGTATCAACTTCCGTCGACAAGGTGAATTGGGCATACCAACAGCTGCTGAGAAGGAAAGCCCGATAGCAAGCGATGGAGCTGTCTCTGCTCCATCGCTTGGTATCTCTGCTGCAGGGAAGGCATGAGATAGTGTCATGGGCAAGAAAACGATATCACCAAGAGCAGCTGTGGTCTAGATTCAGACGTCACATAGTAGTGGCGGTGGCTATTGTCGAATGCCGAAATCGTTATGGCGAGCGAGCGCCGAAAATTTGGAGCTAGAGTCGGCCAGCAACTCATGTGGCGGCCCGCTTTCTGCAATCTCACCGCTGTCGAAGAGGAAGATGCGATCACACCTACCGATTGTCTTGAGGCGGTGAGCTATAATTATCACGGTAGAGTCAGCAAAATCTTGTTCTAGAGTCTGTGATGACAAGATGGGAGTTCAATGGGTCAAGTTGAGAAATGCACAAACGTGTTCCTTACCTTGGTGATGACAGTTTCTGTCTCGTAATCGATGGATGAAGTCGCCTCGTCGATGCAAAGCACTTTAGATCTCCGCAGCAGCGCTCGAGCAAAACAGAGAAGCTGAGCCTGCCCCTTGCTGAAAGTCTCTTCACCGGACGACTGTAGCTCGGAATCTAATCCACCGGTGAGCCTCGATACAGCCATGTCAAGTCCGGAGCGAGCTAAGCATGCCCATAGGTCATGATCCGCCACTGATCCCTCGGGATCTACGTTCGATCTAATTGTTCCACTGAATAGCACAACATCTTGGGGCACGTAGGTAAGCCTCGATCGCAAAAACTGGAGAGGCACTTGGTCAATCGCAACACTGTCGATCAAAATTGCGCTATTCGAACACCATGGCACTGCACGAAAGAGTGCTTGCACAAACGTACTTTTCCCAGCGCCAGTTCGACCGCAAATACCAATCTTCTCACCAGCCTGGAATGTGCACGTGATGTTCTTTAGAGCAAACATTCGAGAGCCACTTTTGCCATAATCCACAGACAAGTTTTGCACCGACACTTCGCCGTTCACTGGCCAGGACGGTGGAATAAGCAAGCTGGATGAGCTCAATCTTGTGTTCTGCTCCTCTGGTGCTAGATCGGCGTATTCCTTCACACGTTCAACAGCAATCATTTGGCGCTCAGTGTCGATGAAAGATCCGAGGATTGTGTTTAACTTGGACACCACTGGTAGTGCATATGTAAGAGTTAAACCGAGGACTCCCGGGTGCACTTGGCCATTTAGCTGAAACTCGACAACAGCAAAGATTGCAACGAAGGAAGTGACAGCGACACCAAGCATGTCGAGTCGGATCCCGAACCACGAACCGGCATTTGCACCGAGAAATGACATGCGCTGGTTCACGTTAAGTCGAGACTCGTACATTTGGCAATATCTGGCCTGCATTCTCATCGCACGGATGACGCTAAGACCCTCGATCGTGTCGGTGAAAGTGGACAGGATGGGGGATTGTGTTGACGATTCGAGACGCTGGAGGTGGCGAGAGATCGGTCGGTATTTCTTCTGAAGTTGGAAATAGAACAAGCCAAGTGGGCCCAAGAGAAGCAACACAAATCGGTTTCCGTAAAAAATGATGACGAGGGTGCCGAGGACGTCCGCGAAGTCCTTAAGGAAAATGTTCAGAATAAATGGGAGCGATTCGTCGACAGCATATGTGTCCCCACTAAGACGATTGAGAATCCGTCCAACCGGTGTACGGTCGAAGAACTGTAGGGATGTTGCAAAAATCCTGTTCACCAGGTCACCGTATATGGATCGCGCTGCCTGGAGGCCACCGAAGGCGAAAAGGAATGCACGGAAGAAGACCGATATACAGTTGACCAATGTGATCCAGAGAAGTGTGTTTGCAAAAAGTCTTGGGGAGACGCTGCGGTAGCTGGTGTAATAAGCAATCCACCAGTCAAGCCCATTTCGTGAAAGCTGCATCACGGTGACGGCGACTAGAATTGCGACAGATAGAGGCCAGCCGATGGCTGCAGCGTACCGAGTCCAAACACTAAAGCGGACCTTACCAGACTCACGATGTTCTTCATCCGACGCTGATTGGTCTCGTACCGTGTTTGTGAACTGGACCTTCAATGAGTCTTCTTGCCGAGAGTAGTTTGTCTGTACATCATCTCCCAGAAGAGTCGCCTGGAATAGAGCACTCGTTTTTTGCGCAGTTCGCGCGTCCGTGTCCTCCACAAGGGCTCCATCTGCTAAGACGAGAACTCGAACATCCTCCGGAAACTCCTTCACGAGTTGGACAGCATGCGTTGCGAGAACGACGGTAGCTCCTTGCGGAAAGATATTTTCGCGGTAGCAATTCTTCACAACGGCAGTGGCTGTCCTCATGTCAAGCCCACTCAGGGGATCGTCGAGGAGATACAATTGAGTTCTCTGAAACAGTGCGCGCGCCAGACTGATTCGAGTCTTCTGCCCACCACTAAGATTGCTGCCGTTCTCGCTTACATATGCCAGGTCGAATCCCTCGCGCGTTCGAAGATCATCGTTGAGCTCGCATATCCGAAGGACCGCTTGATAGCGGTCTTCGTCACTAGGCTCCAGATCGCCATTGACCATGACAATGTTCTCACGTATAGTCCCGCTAAAAAGCCAAGGAGTTTGAGGGGCAAATGCAACTGGCTGGAGCGTCCCAAGTCTTCCATTCCTCAGAGGCATTTCCCCAAGTAATGCCAGGAGGAGCGATGTCTTTCCGGAACCAACAAGGCCATAAAGTATGTAGGTTTTGTTTGGCTTGAGCTCAAGTTTATCGATTCGTAGTTGGAAGCCATTGTCAGACTGTGCAAGAAACGGAACGGTCTCCGTATCTTCATCCAAAGAAGCATCCTTACTCCAGGAAAAAATTGCCGAGACAATTTCCACATTGCTTTTTTTCATAGAGGAACCAAGATTGCACGAGATCAGTGCAGGAGGAGCAAATACATCCTTCTCCGGATCTGCTGGGAAGAGATACGCTCTTATTCGAAGCGCTGACACGCGAGCCTCGAGAAATCCGTTGATTATCCATGGAAAGTAGTTCATCGGGTAGATCAGTCGGTCGAGCAACGATACAGCAGTGAACGCGTTCGCTGCAGTGATGTCGTTACCACTGTAGATCACGATCACGAAAACGGATGTCTGCACAATGACGGGTGTTGACGCCCAGAAGAACACACAAAAGGCATCCAAGTACTTGCGCACGGTCAGCTGGCCGATTTCCAATCCTCGATACTGATTGATTTTCTCGAAGTATATGTTAACCCACGCGAGCAGTTTGATCGTCTGGATTGCTTTCAGTGACTCAGCCGTTTTTTCAACTCGTTTGTCTCGATACTCGAGCATCCTCTTGGTCACTGACTGAACCTTTCCTCCGAGAAGGGTTTGTATTGGTAGCATACAAGCAAGCGCGATCACGCCACCCACGAACGCGTATTTGACTTCGTGCGCAAGTAATATCAACGAAAACACAATCTCGATCGGGATCAAGAACAAATCAAAAAGTGTACCTGGCATACCAACAAGTCGCCCAACATCAACTGACACAAGGTTGGAGATGTGGCCAATCCCGCCGATGCCTTGTTTAGCTTGCGTACTCACGGTCATGGTGCGACGGTAGATAGCAGAGATAAGACCTGCGCGAACGCGAAGGTCAAATCGCTTCCATGCGAGCGAATATTGCGTCCCCGACACCGATGCAACCATGGAACGAGCGACCATTGCACATGCAAGCGTATATCCAGTTGCCAAGTCGGGAGATGGATGTGTCTCGGCCCAGTCGAGAAAGAGCTTGATCAACAACGGACTCGCAAGCCCGATCAGCTTGTTCAATGTCGACCACAGTGCAAACACAAGTATTTCGTGCCCATACAGTCGACGAAGAATTCGGATAAACGACGCGTCTGTGCGTGGGCGCCTGAATTCGTCAATGAGCGCCATCTCGAACCGTCGGGCAGCCTGGTCCGTCGCATCTTCGGCAGGGAGCTTTGGAATGTCGTCGATGTCCAGGCGACGCTGTTTCCCGATGCGAACAAGAGGTGACACCCAATGGTACGTGACTCGAGAGATGAAGCTTGCACGATCAAATGGAGTGGCAGCGTCCGACCGATGACCGTCTACTGATGCGGCTGCGATTGTCACCGCCAACACACAAATCGCAGACGTGAGGGCGACTCGTGCATTTTGGAGCGCAAGCACGAGGTGGCCAGGGTGATCAGCAGATGAGAAGTGCCATCGAGAAAGCATCGCCAGCTCGAGGCACGTGAGCAAGACAAGGGTCGACAAAAAGGAACGCGACATCGGGAAGCGCCGCGAAGACGCGATGCATAGTGCGGCCAAGTAAAACCACCACGTTGCGCTGGATACGGCGCTCGAGACCACCTGTTGACAGTTTTCTAAATGCCGTGGATAAAAGGAAATGCAAAGGCGACGGCGTACCAGTGCGGCAGTGGAGTGCAGAGGGAACGCGAGTACCGCCTCGGCGACGCTCACCAGAATCGCAGAGGCTGTGAGTAGCGTATGGGCGTTCAACAGCGCACGTGCACATGTAGGTCGTTCGCGGGTGGTTGCCTTTCTCGCTTCGATCGCGAGAAATACGCGGCGCATGCAAAAAACGAGGAGCACGATCTCCACCGCTACACGCGCTCCGAGTCAGCCGTGGGCGATCGATGCGACGCTTAGTCGCACTCCGTACCTTGCGTGGTGAGCAACTGAGCGCATTGGGAAGAGGACGCGAAGGGCACGCCGCGGAGAGAAACGCAGTAGACATCGCGAAGGAACAGCGTCCCCATGATCGGCTGCTGGGAAGATCGCGCAGTCAAGGGAAGTGGGTTGACATCCCCCACCCCAAGCTAGCTTAGTTAGGGGGAGCGCTCTAGCCTAGGTTAGGTAAGCGCTACGCGTAAAACGTCCCAGTCCCCTGACATCCCAGTCTGAAGGGAACTCAATAAAAGACGCGAGCCCCACGAACTCAAACCGATAGATAACGTTCACCACGCTACTACACACACATGACCTATTGACGCTCCAAGCCAAGCAGATTATGCTTTCCGAGGACAGCCACTGCCTCCAGCGATGCGCAGACATGCTGTGCCTGGGAACAGCGATAAGGCATTCGTCGTGGTAGAGTAGACCAGGATTAGCACAAGAGCAAACAGTACGAATGTGCCAGCCGCACGCGATTGGCCTCCGTAATACCGTAACTGCTGCATCTCGAGCTTCTGTCGCGGCAGCAAGAACAGTGCCAGCAAACTAGATAGCTGCACGCCCCACGATATCATGTACGTGTAGTACACAGTCCATCGGATCTGGGATGTATCGGCGTGGACTTTGTCGTCGGTGATGTCGAAATACGAACCGACCGACTTGTACGCGGATGTGCCGAGTGGGATGGCCATGTTGTGGAAGGTTGTCACAAGACCAAAGGTTGTGCCCTCGTATCCAACTTCTGCGATCTCAGTGATCGGGAACGTGAACAAGAGGAACCGGAGAGCCAAAGCTGGTTGACTGAAAGTCTGCATGTAGAACCAGAAGAACTGGTTGCGCACAATGTCGAACACCGTGCACGACACGTAGATGAACCGGACGAAAATGATCCAAACCGTCGCGAAACAGAACCCCTTGACCCAACTTGCTTGGAGCAAGTAGATCTTCACCACGTACAACGAAGCTGTGTACACGAGGCCAGTCACGACATTAGCAATACCCTTCTGGAAAGGCTCAATGTGAGCCCAATTGGTTGCGACAGACACACTTGCGGAAGAGCTGAAGGCAAGGCAGAAAACCGCCACAAGCTCGAATACCAGAACCTGCCAGACAGCCCGAGACTGTGCGATTCGCCACATATCCTTGCATCTCGTCCTGAAAGTAAGCCTCGGGAAATCTTTCTCCTCATGCAAGAACAAGATACTTCCCAACAGAGGCACGATCGAGCAAGTCGCGAGGATCATCATGACGACGTTATAGTCAAGAGCCCAGTTGAATGTCCCACCGAACTTCTTGTCGTTGAACGCAGCACCAATGAAGAGGTCGGCAACAGTCATGAAGAGTGATCGCGTCGCATAGATGATGGTCTGGGTCTCGCCACGACTGTACATGGGCTCGCGCTGGGCGATCTCCACAACCATTCCATCTGAGGCCACGTTCACAAAAAAATAGCCGAAGGTCGCGCCAGCCATTGTGATGGCGTAAAGCCACCCGCGGTGCTTGGCGTCCGTGTTGAGGACATTTCGTGTCCCAGGGACATAGTACGGGTCCGGCATGTGATAAAGTCTGAGCAAGAGCAAGCACGCCACACACAGGATCCACCCGAAGATCATGTAGGACTTGCGGCGATAGCCGAGAACCGGGAAGCTGTCGGTGATGATCCCGCCGAACGCCTTGAAGCTCCACGCGGTGTTGACGATCGACGTCGCGGCCTGCACCTGGTAGCTCTCCATGTTGAGGTAGTATTTCATGAGCGGAAGGATCGTGGCCGGCAGTGCCCCGTACAGGAGCCCGATGCCCGCATAGTTGAGCACCAGCCCGAAGTGTCTTCTCGTGAAGAGGTTAATCTTGCCGCCGCCGCGCAGCGCACCGTCCGACTCAAGGTCGTAGAAGCCATACTGGCGTTGCTCGGCGTCGCTATACGTGTCGTCCGAGTAGGCACTGATGACGATGGGGTCGCGGCGCGAGCGGTCCTGCGTGGCGCGCGAGGACGCATAGTCGCTGAGCGAGAGCGTGGAGAGCGGGCGCTTGGCGCCGGCGCCGAGCGAGCTCCTCGCGGCGAGCCCCATGGTGGCGAGAACGAAAGGCGGATCGGTCGGTGACACCAACGCCCAGGCATCAAGTCACGGCCGTGAACTGAAAAGAACGAAAACGAGGCGCGACCACCAGCTGGTCGGTGATGGGACACAACACATGGCCAAAAAGCTCTGAGATTCCGACGAGGACTGGAGAAAAGACACGGCCGACAGAAAACCTGTCGACTCATCAAGAGCCACTGTCTGGACGCACCACGAGATGAGTACAGTACCAGAATGACGGTACAATCCACTTCTGTCATGGCACAATGTACCAAAATGTTTTTCGGATAATTTAGCCAATCGAGACACATATGGCATTGAAGCGCAGATGTCACAATTTCACATGACAACGATTCCTTTCAATGCTTCGCGTGGATCAATGTCTCGAGATGCAGCGGCATCGGCCTGTGCGGGTCCTCAAAGACCCCGCTGGCATCGCCATCGCAGCTTTCGCGTGGAGCATCATGATAGTGTCTGTCTTCGCGCTTTGGCTTTCGCTCTCGTATTGGCTCGGACTATTCTCCTTTTGGGGACTGCTCGAGACCATAGCACTGACATCTTCAGTGGGGATGTGTATGTGGTCACACTACATGGTGATGACAACTGAACCGGGGTTCATCCCGGCCAAGAAGACACCGAGTTCAGGTGTGCAACACAGCTCGTCGGCTCGGGGGCTGCTCAGTGATGGAGAGGAGAGCGTGGAGTCTGATCATGAGGAAGAAGATATCGAGATGCCACTGGCCGAGTTTGAAGACCTCGAAGACGATGGCTCGCTCTTCATCTTCTGTGACGATTGCAATATGTATCGCCCGACGAGGTACGCCTCGTACGTGCTGTTTTGGGAGGTTGAACCATCCCAGAGAATCAATTACCGTGCATTTCAATGCGCAGAGCTATGCATTGTGACACCTGCGAACGGTGCGTCGTCCTCATGGACCACCATTGGTAAGAGCAGTCCCCTTGGTGCAGAATGGTGTGGGGCGGCTGAAGATACTGGGGTTTTGTTTGTAGCCCATGGGTAAACAACTGCGTTGGTATCGGAAACCAGCGGTATTTTCTTCAGTTCCTGTTTTACGTGGTGGTGAGCAGTCTTCATGTCATGATCCTGATCATTCTCCAGAGGTGGACATGCTCGAGTGGATTGGCGTTTTGCGGATTCGATAGCGGCCAATTCCCAGGTCGCTTAGGCGTGTGGCTATTGGCGGCAAGCTGCGTTTTTGGGCTCTTTTGTGTGGTGATGCTCGCCATGGAGGTCAGCAGCATTGACGATGACCCCGTCTACGGAAACATTTCTGCAAAGCTCCATGTGCGGACAGGGTGTAAGTCGTCGTCTCGTGTGGAGCGCCACCTCAGTGTGATCTTCGGGACCAACGGTTTTGAATGGGTGTGGCTGCTGCCCCTTCCTCAACGACGCAATCAACAAGAGTGGGCGATCATCGGCGGCTTCTCCGTTCGCGATGATGGTGTCGGTGCAGACACAATCTGCTGAAGGACGTTGAAGTAGAGACGTAACAAATAGACTCGTGGCCTCCATTCGCCGAGATTCGACCATCACTGCCGAATCGACTGATGATTATGCAAGTGCCCCCCCCCCCATCTCGACGCCTGCACTTCCACACTTCCACTTCCACATGAGGTTTCTCCATCTTCATCGACTGATTACGCTTCACCGCCATTCTCAGTTCGACGCAAACAGCACGCGACACGCGCGTCTTCGCCTCCAGAGGACCATCGAAAGAGTGTCCGGTCACAGCAGACGCCTCGGCGGCAGCGGCGTCTCCATGGCCGACTCGAAAAGGGCATTGCGTCGTTGAAGGGAGGCTGGTGGGGACTCAGCACTTCTTGGCGCCCAAAAGAACCCCTGTGGGACGCGAGCCCCCATCCCTCGATGAGTCGGGCCCTGGGATCAGTACGTAATCATAGAGTGTTCAGTGCACAGCCACTTGGTTTCTTTGTGCACATTCTCCAGCAGGTTGCACACACACCTTCCGGGATACCTGCGAGATTCGATGTGCACCGCATCCGCCGCAACGACTTCCTTGTCACAAAGCCGTAAACAACCTGTCATAGTTTGTTCGTCGCATTTGTCGGGAGGCCCGCGATGAGACAGAAACAGCCGTGAGGAATTTTCTACCAACGGCGTCTGGACGAATCGAAGGTCAACCTTCCACAACCTGACGAGCCGCTGGCGCTCACAACGGAAAACCCACAAGACAGAGATAGACCAGTAAAGAGCGCCACGCCCACCATGGTCGTGACTGCCGCCCCCAGCAATGCGAGCGGAGCAGCGTTGCGCGACGTGGCGGCGACCAAAGACCCGCGTAAGCTGACGCGCATGAGCGAGGAAGGGCCGGAGGACTCGGCATCCACGGCCAGCGACGACGAAGCCAATCTGAAGAACGTCGAGGTGTTTGTTGAGCAAGGGGAGCCCATTGACGAAGACATCCCCGTAATGGCTGCGCCGCGCGACTGGCTCGACAAATCCGGATCGAACCTACGAGACTTCCACCCTCAACGCGGGAAGATCGGGCTCCGGCGATCAACCACGACGGCGATCCCCAAGTCCTTCGTCGGACGCCTTGACCACGAATCGGACACTGACGAAGATGCCATCTCGCCAGCACCCCTCACCCGCTCCAAGAGCGTCCCAGAGCGAGCTGCTGCGATGGAAGCGATCCAAGATCGATCGACGATGTTCCAGTACGCGCTATCATCCCGAAATGTTCGCGAGAGTGTCCGGCAGATGTACTCCTTCATGCACAATGAGTTTCCTCGGGAATGCAACCAGTCATCCGAAGCTCAAGTGAAGATTGGGCCTGTTTGGCGGGATGTTCACGTGGATATCAACCGCGAAGGCATGACTTGCAACCGAGTGTCGTTGGTTCGAAAGAAGAAGAAGGCCATTGTCGTAGTGAGCGAAGACATCCTCGGCGCTGCGCAAGTTGGCTCTACGAACGAAATAATTGTCCATTACATGAAGCAAGGCCGTGGAAAGAACGAGGAAAAGCTGAAGCGTCGGTACCGCCTACTTCATATCCGATTTGCTGACGCCAAGGACACCGAGCTCTGTGTTCGAGCCATTCAACTCCTTGTCAAGTGGGATGCTCGGGTCCCTATCGACCGAACACGGAAAATCAAGGCCGTTGTGAACCCGCACTCTGGCAAGCGCCGCGGACTTCAGATTTGGGAGACGTGGAAACCTGTTTTTGAGTTAGCCGGCATCCAATGCGACATGGAGACCACACAATACAGTGGACACGCGCGAGACATCGGCAAGAGCTTCGATTTGTCTCAAAAGTACGAAGCGATCGTGTTCGTGGGAGGCGACGGCACTGTGAATGAGTTCATGAACGGCGTGTTTTCGCGTGATGAGAATGAGTGGCGGAACCTCGTCGCCACGACACCCGTATCTTTACTCTGTGCTGGTACCGACAACGCTTTTGGACTTGGAGTTGGTATCCCAACACATGAAGCCGCGGTGTACTGCATCGTGAAGCGCAAGATTCGCCCACTGGATGTCCTGACGTGCCAGAGCCAAGACGCGGACGGGACGAAGCGTCGTGAATTCGCTTGCTGCGGCGTGAGCTACGGAATTGGCGCAGACATCGCCGTCGAGTCTGAGCAGACTCGTTGGCTTGGTGTGTACCGCTACATTTGGCTTAAGGCTAAGCGTGGCGTGTTCGCTCCTCGTCCACACGTAGCCACAGTCAAGTATGTGCTGTCGGATACAGTGGAAACAAACCCGGTCAGTGGCGATCAATTGCTTCAGACATACTACGAGCTTGAGAACAAGAACGCCGATGACCAACACCATGTTGAGCTCTGCAGTGTGTATGACGACGTGCACAGCGAGAAGCGGTGGGACGGTGATGCAGAGAGTATCTTCAACCCGGCCAGTGAAGAACGCTTTGGTGATCAGTGGAAGTCGGAGAGCCACGACTACACCACGGTGGGTGCATCGAACGTTTACTTCGAGACTGCGTTCTACCACCCTTCGGATGGCAACATGGATTTGATCATCGCTCGCCGTGGCCCTCTTCTCCCGACCGTCGAAGTTGGCCTCAAATACATCTTCGGCGGCTACTTGGAGTGCGAGCTGGTCGACTACTTCAAGGTGAAGGCCATGGTCATCGAGCAAGAGGTTCCCGACCCGATCAACGTGGACGGAGAAGTGTTCGCCGGCCCTGGCCCGTTCCGGATCGAGGTCGTTCCGCGCCTTCTCTGTGTCCTTTCGGAGAAGTAGGGATGCATGTACTGTATTAGAAGTGAGAGTAGTGAACTATCTAAATCGAGACATAATGCATTGGAGCGGAGGGTGCGAGCGGTCGAAGCTCGCCACCTTGCCCCCGTAAAATCGCGAGCCACATTGCTGCATGGAGTTTGACTTATGGGTACACTTCTGACCCACTCGGTCCACCAACCGTCCGCCAGCCCTACCCTCGACAGTCTCGCGTGCTCGAGTTTGGCTTGGTCCCTGAAAGGAAAGTGCGGATCCCTCCTCATTCCGAGGTTTTTTATCTGCGACGTGGTGTTTTCCATCCCCTGCTCTCTTCCACCCTGGCTCTTTTGCCGTGTGCTCAGTGGAGTGGGGGGAGGGCGAGGGTTCCCGAGCCCTAGCCTCCACCTGTTTTGTCTCGCGCGGCGAGGTTTTATGGATCGACCGGCGCGGCGTCTGAACTTGCGCGGACGTGGCGTTTATTAGGGCAAGGGCGGTCGTCCCCCCTCCGCGTCGCGCAAGAGAGAGCGAGCGCCCGCTTGCGCTCGGGGGGAAGTCCACGAGTGACGCCACGAGAGCCACGCCCCGCCGCGCGCAGTTCTAAGCGGCGCCGAGGCCACCATGACGTTCAAGTTCCCGCGCTTCGGGCGCAAGAAGACCAACGAGAACAACGCCAACTCGTCCAACAAGGCGCCGCCGCCGCACTCTGCCCACCCGCGCATGCAGGCCGCGCCCCAGTACCCGCCGCCGGCGCCGCAGCGAGGCCCGCCAGCCTCGGCCGGGGGCTACGCCGCGCCCAGCAGCAACGGCCTGCGTGGCAGCGCGCTGCCCTTCGCGCACCCGCTCTACGCCATGGACGAGGACGGTATGATCCACCTCAAGGCCACCAACAAGGGCCTCGACGAGACCGACATCGCCGTCCACCAGGACGAGATCATCAACGCCGTCGTGCGCTACGTCCACGAGTCGATGCGCAAGGAGCTCGGCTTCCGAGAGATGTTCATCCCGGCGGCCGATGCGCCCGTCAAGGCCAACATCTTCTGCTCGCCCAACTACCAGACCGCGCAAAAGCTCCTCGTCTTCGTCGCTGTCAGCCGAGGACTCTACCCGGGCCTCTGGAGTCGAGGACTCGTGCTCCACGCCGGCGTCAAGTCGGGCTCCATGCTCGAGTACTTCCGCAAGGCCATCGACGAGGGCTACGGCATCATCGTCGCCAACCCCAACAAGAACGTCATCGTGCTTCGCGACGGCAAGCAGCGCCTCCAGATCCCCGGCTCGGCCTCGCCCGAGGAGCACATGGACTCGCTCTGGGACCGATACATCGCGCCCTCGCAGGCGCGCCGCGTCTACTTCCTCGGCTACTCGTACGGCGGCGTGCTTATCAAGTACCTGCTCCACTCGCGTGGCGACCAGCTCATGCGCCGCAACGGCGCCATCGCGCTCATCGAGTCGAGCCACCGAATCGAAGACGGCGACTCTCAGTCGGTCAAGTCGATTCTCGCGCACCGCACGATGTACTGGGAGAGCAACGACCTGCCCTTCCAGACCAAACTCGACGGCGACGCGCCCCACCGTACAGGCTGTACGTGTCTGTCCGCGGGCAAGCCTCCGCGCGCGCACTCGAACCACTACTACGTCACGGCCTACTGCATCAACAAGATCCAGGACGCGCTCTTCCGATTCATGGAGGTGCGGGACGCCAACGCGTACGTAGAAGGAGAGAAACCCGTGCCCGAACCGCCACAGACAGCGCCAGCGGCCGCGCCGACTCTCCAGCGCCAGAACTCGCGCCGAGACAACAAGTTCAACAACCAGGGCAGCGAGAAGCACTGCAACCTGTGTCTCTTCCATTTTACACTCTTCGACCGCCGCCACCACTGCCGCATGTGCCACCGTGCCGTCTGCAATGCCTGCTCTCGCGACCGCCTCTTCCTTCCGGGATCCAGTACGGCCCAGCGGGTCTGCTCCGAGTGTGCAACGGAGGGCCCTCGCGCCAACCAGCAGTCGAATGCCGCTGCCTACCCCCCACGCATGCAGCGCGCGGTCAGCGATGCTCCGAGCCAGAATGGTCTAGGCGGAGGCGATGAGCGTCTGCGCTCGGACACAGAGATGTCCAACGGTCGCACAACGTCCAGTGTCGCCCAAGGCCCAAGTAAGCTTAGCGTGGACGACTTTGATCTTCTCAAGGTGATCGGCAAGGGCGCGTTCGGCAAGGTCATGCTCGTGAGCAAGAAGGTCCCGGATGGCACCAACAACCCGAACGCTATCTACGCCATGAAGGTGTTGAAGAAGGCATCAGTGTTCGCCAAGAACCAGGTTGAGCACACCAAGTCGGAACGACGAATTCTCCGCGACATCGACCACCCGTTTGTCGTTCGCCTTCGGTATGCTTTCCAGTCCGAGGACAAACTGTACCTCGTGATGGACTACTACAACGGCGGATCGCTCTTCTTCCACTTGAGGAAGGCCCGCAAGTTTTCGGAGAAGCGTGCCAAGTTCTATGCCGCACAGCTGATGCTGTCGATGGCTCATCTTCACGAGCTCAACATCGCCTACCGTGACTTGAAGCTCGAGAACATTTTGATGGATGACAAGGGTTTCATCGCGCTGACTGACTTCGGTCTATCCAAGGAAAACGTCGATGTGCCAGATGGCGCTAAGACGTTCTGTGGTACTGCCGAGTACATTGCCCCCGAGCTGCTCAAGGGACTTCCATACGGTAAAGCCGTCGATTGGTGGGGCTTCGGAACGCTGCTGTACGAGATGATGACGGGACAGGTACGCACTCTGGCTTGAAAGATGTCATGATCTGTGGTGCTGATCGTGCTCTTCCATTTTAGACACCGTTCTTCGATCGCAACAGAAAACGCATGTTCCACAACATCCTCCACCGTGATGTGGCCTTCACATCTGCTTTCTCCGAGGAGGCGAAGGATCTGTTGACAGGGGTACGGTGGCTCCTGTCGTTGAGAAGGCTGATGACTGGTTGACTTACATCTTCACCTCTTATGCCAATAGTTGCTGCGTCGAGATCCTGCCAAGCGACTCGGATCGGGCCCATCCGGTGCCCAGGAAATTATGGATCATCCGTTCTTCGCGTCCATTGATTTCGACAAACTGCTGGCAAAGGAACTAGAGCCTCCATTCAAGCCAGTCGTCACAAGCGAGGCGGACGTGTCGAACGTCGCCAACATCTTCACGCGTGAGATTGCCCGTGACTCGCCGGTCACACAAGAACTTGGCGCGACCCACCGAGCCATCGCGCACTTCGAAGGATTCACGTACATGCCCGGATCCGAGTTGACGAGATAAATTTTCGCGAAGCGGGCAAAGCTGCGGACTGCTACGCAGCTCACAACCGGGATGCCAGCGAGCGGAAACGGAGAGGGCGATGTGTTATATGTACGCTTTGTGCCAGTGAAGAATCGATCGACGAGAATGCAAAGACCCCACCCTAACACACACAAAAAAAGAAGAGCGAAGTGTAGACCAAGAACTGCTCGTGGCTTCCCCTTATATGAATACAAGATACAGCGCTTTGACTAGATCGCCATGTGGTGCTGACGCGGTCCCATCACAATCCTTCCTCGAGTCCTGTTCGGATCCATCCATATGCGAAGGTCCGGATGCGATCCTGAGTGTGTAAATTTAGGCTGCTCAGACTTGAGACTCGGTCTTTCGAGATAAGAAACCCCAGGGTCGGTGGACGTGGTTTTGTGTCGCCCGCTTGGGATGCTCTCGGCTTCATTCGCCAAGTTTCTCTCTCACGGCGACAGGAGCGATGAGCAACAACCTCATTTGTTTCGGGAACGTAGTGCGCCTCGCGACCAAGTCGGCGTTCGTGGACGGCGACGCCGCGGACGCCTGCGTCGGCTTCCTGCCGCAGAAGAACGAGTTGCTGTTGGTCGTGTCGCCTGTCAAGGACGAGCTCAAGGACAGCTTCCTCGAAGCCGAGTTCGTGGTCGCGCCGGTCCACGGGGACAAGACGCCGCCGCCCGGCACGCCGCTCAACTACAAGCAGCCCTTCGTGCTCATGACGTTGGACGGCCAGGGCTACTCGCTCAACAACAAGACGCCCAGCATGACCGAGGTCGTGAGTCTGCGGCAGTGCCAGGTGAAGGGCGAGCTGTATGTGGCCGTGGAGAAGGAAGGCTTCGGCACGGAGACCCACGTGCAGAACGGCGACGCGGGGCTCACGCTCACCGTCGTCGACTCGAACCGCATCCGCAAGACGTACAACAACAAGCCCCTCAAGCACTTTGCCAAGTCCAAGTCGGATGCGCCGGGCGGCTTCGTGACGTGCGGCAGCAAGGGCCACGTGCTCTCGTTCCGGATCGAGAAGCTGGACAAGAGCGAGACCCGCACGTTCGTCAAGGACCCGGTCTTCCGCCGCGCGAGCCAGATCCTCGCGGACGCCAAGGCCGACGAAGTGAGCGAGGCGTCCGTGCTCGAGTCGCCGAGCCGCGCCGGCAGCATCGTCACGACCGGCGCGCTCGTGGCCAACGACCCGGCGGCCTCGCCTCCGTCGTCTCCGACTGCCGCGACCGAACCAAAGACCGAGACCACGCCTGAGAGCGACACGCCCGCCCCGACCGTCGAGGCGGCGGAGGTCGCGTCTGTGCCGGAGGCTGAGGCCTCGCCGGCTCCTGCTGCTGTGGCCGGAGGCGTCGACGCTGCAGCGCTCTCTGCACAGCTCGAGCACGTGGCTGCTGAGGAGGTCAACGCCACGCCAGTCGAGCCTGCGCCGCCGATGACGGCCGAGCCGGAGCACGCCGAGAGTTCTCACGCGAGCGTGCCGGTGCCGGTGGTCTCCACGGAGGCTCCGTCGGCGCTCGCGACCATCGAGCTGAGCGCGGCGTCGACCTCCGAACCGACGGTCCTCGAAGACTCGGCTCCTGTGCACGACAAGCTCACCCACGTCCCCGAGGCACAGCCCAAGACTGCCACCGAGAGCTCGGAGATCGACACGCTCGCGGCGCTGCAGCCCGTGCCGGAGGAGCAGCTCGACACGGCCTGCGTCGGCAAGTGCAGCATCATGTAGACCTAAGTTAAGCGCAAGTAGGGGGGCTAATGGCACGATCTCGATTCACCCGCGGCGTTCTCCGCGTCCTCCTGCCGCATCAGGTCGCGGTCGCGCTGCTCGCGCCGCCTGGCAAGCCGCAGCGACGCCGCCGCGCTCTCTCGCTTGGCGACGCGCTGCAGCGCCTCGAACTCGCGCCGCTGAGCCGCCAGCGCGGCCTCGTCGACGCGGTCGCTGACCATGAAGCCCTCGCGCGAGGCGAACTTGTCGATGGGCGTGCCGCGCTGCTGCGCGCGCCACTGGACGAACTGCGCGCTAGAGTTCTCGCTCACGACAGGCGCGTAGATGGCGTCGTTCCAGCGCGCGAGCAGCTGCGAGACCATCGCGATCTGGGCCGAGGCGTGGGGTGACGACACGAACTTGGTCGCGCCCACGCCGTGCATCGCGTACTGGCAGTCGTGGAGCCGCTGCGCGCGGTCCAGCGCGTCCGTCGCCGCGAGTCCGTAGAGGCGCCCGAGCAGGAGCGCCGCCACGAGGCCCGTGCGGCCGTGGCCGTGCATGCTGAACACGTAGAGGCGCTCGCGGCGTCGCAGCCTGTCTTCAAGGCCCACGAGGAAGGCTGCGAACGCCTCGTCGTCCGGCGGCACGCCGTCTTTCGCGATGGGGAAGACCACAAAGTCGAGCGGCTTGAGGCCGGCAAGCGTCTCCTGCGCCTTGCGCACGTTATGCCGCGCCAGCGCGAGCCTGCTCGCCAGCGCGTCGTACTGCGACCGCGCGTCGCCCGACAGCGCCGCCACGTCCGCCGGAGCCGGGAGCGCGGCCACGAAGTCGTCGCACGCGCGCTGCGCCAGCTCCGCGTGCCTCTCGCAGACTCTGATGGCGCCCGTGAGCTCGCCATGGAGCAGCGCGTGCTTGGCGCGCGCAATCCGCTCAAACAGCCACGGCGTCTGGCACGAGCGTGGAGAGGCAGCCGCCTGGCTCGTGTGCTGCTTCTTCTGCAGGTGCACGAGCCCGCTCGCGTCAACGTTGGCCTCGTGCGCCTGCAGCTCGCTCGGCTCCGCGACGCAGACGAACGTGCCGATCTCTTGCAGAAGAATGCTCGTCGCGTAGTCGGCTCGCGACACGATCCGCCGCGCGTCGCGGAAGGCTGGAAGCCCCGCAGGATACACGCCCATAAGCACGTGGGGGCGGATGACCCAGTACGACGACTCGGTCGGTCCGGCGTGGTTGGCGCGGAACTGCTTGTAGAGCTTGAGGTCGTCGATTGCCACGCTGCCGTCGGGTCTCTTGTGCGCGTACGTTCGCGGCAGACGCGGGAGAGAGGAGATGCCGTGGCTCGGATGCCACGATCCGAGGGGCTTGGGACAAATCGCCTCGGCCCCGTCGTCTCCACGCAGAGCACGGGTGTGGTCAGCCCAGCGCTGCAGGGCGAGGCGCTGTCGGGCGTGCCACTGGCGCACGAGGAACTGATGCAGCTTGGCAGCCTCGACTTGGCGCCGATGATACAGCGTCAGTGCGTCCATCGGCGAGGCCAGGGCACCGCGGACTCGCAATTGCTCGGCTTTCGCGGCGGCGTGTCTCCACCATCTTTGAATCCTCACTCCAGCGGCCCTGCGGCGTTGTCGACGGTCGTGACGGCGATGACGGACCATGAACGTCTGCCACCGCGACCACGCGAAGCCCATGGACACGTACAGCATTTGCCGGAGAATGGACGCCACGTGGGAACGCTGCACCGGTTCTGGCAGAAGCAGCTCGTGCTGCTCCACCAGAAAGAATCGCATTCGTCCGCGTGGTGACCAAATCATTAGTTCCGCCGCGACTGATAGCGACGCGGCCGCGGCGGCCCCGGGGGCTCGAAGCTCGTCATCCAGCTCCTGAGCAGCGGCAGCCTCCTCCCTCACCTCGCTCTCTAGCCCGATCGCCTTCATCCAGTCGTCGTGTCGCCAAGTTCCTCTGCTAACAGCCTCCAGAAACCCCGCGTCGTCCCGCTGCGTGAGCCGCGTTCGATACTCGTGGCCGAGAATCACGTCCGTCTCGTCTAGAATGGCGTTCACGGTCTCAAGCGATGGGAAATCGCTTGGGCGCTTGTCGTGCCAACGGCCACTCACGAGCTCGCGCCGCAACTTGGCCCGGGCGAGTCGCTCCGCCGTCAGCACCGCTCTGTACGCGCTCAACCGAGTGGGGAAAAGACCGATCTCCACGGGCCAACATGGCGGCGGCAGCAACATATTCGCCCGGAAGAATCCATTAGCCAGTGCCTCCACGCCTCGAAGCCAGAGAATGCGGTAAAAGTACGTCAGCGACGACGAATCCTCTCGACTGCCACAACCGCTGCGAACGCTGCAGTCCTGTCCGACAACAGTACCGTGGAGAAGCTCTCTTGACCAGCGCCCGCAGTCCTCAGCTCGAAAGAACAGCTTCGTGCCGAGCGGCAAATCGAGTCGCTGCTCAAACTGCGTCGCTGCGTTGAACTGGCGAGTGAAAGGGACTTTCGGTGCCGGTGAGAGGGCCTGAGGCGGTGGTGATGATCTGTTGACTTCGCTTCTTCGTTTAGTCGTAGCATCGGCTAACAAAGGCTGGATGACTCTGGGTGGGCACCGAGTGATCGCGTGCATAGACAACTCTCGAATCTGCCACATCCTCTAGTCAGTGATAAGGTGCACCGCAAGCGTGAGCAACGGCACTTACTATGTGGATTGCATCCGTACAGGTGAAACACATCGATTGGCCACAGTTGGCACAATCAAACTCAGCAACACGCTTGCCACACTCACTACACACGTTGTCTTGGCACGAGTCGTCTAGACTAACTGAGGGGCCGTCACGTGAGGACAGACCTTCTTGGCGACTCAACGAATCCTTTGCTAGCCCCAGCTCGACGAAGTAGCCATACATCCACGTGGGGCACGTGTTCTGAACACCCGAAACCTCAGATTCTTTGAAGTGTTTGTTGATTCGCTCGTCCACCTCGAATGTGGAAGGGAGACCATCTGCGTTCGGGGCTTGCATAGCAATTTCAGTTGACTCCTCATCGAGTTGGACGGCCCCCTTGGCGGTGCCCGACACGTTCTCTCCTGCATCATCATCCATCGCATCAACAGACCTCGCGGCCCTTCATAAATATCCCCCAGCGAAACGACTGGTCAGAGGCTGAGGGCAAACAGCATCCATTGGTGTGATCCAAGCTTTCTTTCTACGTGGGCACATATTCGAAAGTATTCTTGAAGTTTGCCCTTGACTGAAACTCGGCTTGATCGAGATAGATGCGGCCAACTACGACGTGTGTGTGTGTGTGTGTGTGTGTGTGTTGGTTGGCTGTCTGATGTGAGCACGTCAGTCGCACCTTCTCGCGCGTTGGCTTACCTGTTGGCCAACGGTGTCTCTGTGTGTATGCGTATGGGCGTTGCTACTGGCGGAAACCGCCGTCAAATGCAGGCTGTTGCCTCATATGGCGATCGTCCTCACCAAGCCCGTAGAAACCGGAGAGTCCTGGCGCTGCCACGATGGCAGGATCGTAATATGGAGTACTGTTGCCGTTGGCGTTCGTACTCAGGGATCCCAAGCCTCCCCAGTCAGTGCCCTGTGTGTTGCCTGAGCTCGCAGGAGTAGAGGGAAAGTTGCCTCCATAACTGATGTTCACATTGGGAAGCATCTGCTGCAAGAAAGCAAGGCCGTTGGAGTCACCAAGGCCACCGAAACCTGTCGCCGGGAATGGATCACTCGTGCTCCGTGCAAACATGTGCGATGAGGACGGAGGAAGTGGCGGCGGCGGGAGTGGCGCGTTTGATCCGAGCGGTGGAAATGATCGCGGATCGTTTGGCGAGGGAAACATGCTCGATGAAGAAGGCTGCGGAGCACTCACATCGCGGAATGAAGAGTATCGATTGAGAGTTCGGTATGGGCTGGTTGGAGGAAGACCGCCACCACTCATCGGCGGAGGACCTCGAGATGGCATCTGAGGCTCACGAAGTTCACTTTGATGACTTGCCGGCTGGTTCGCAAAAGCAAAACGCGAACTGCGGGAATTCTTTGGAGTATTTCCAATCAACGGAGAGCTGGGCACAAGGGGCGCGGAAGGCGGCGCAGCGTTGGGCGCGAGCTGTACACCAAGTAATCCTGCAGGCGCCTCCGAGGACTCACTTCGGTGACTGAAGATTGCGTCAATCGATGCAAACGACAGGCCGCCCAAGCCGGAACCGCTTGAGGAGCCAGCCGGATGGCCGCCGTTGAGACCCAGAGGGAAACCGGACGGATTGGAGAAGTTTGACGCCAGCGTCCCGTCATCTGTGGATACACCTCCCAATGGGCTCATCGATGTGGATGCACCACCCCAGGGATCTCGTTCTTGTTCTTGCGTAGTAGTTGCACTGGATCGAATGCCATTATCGAAGCCAAGACCAAACGGACTGAAGACTGGATCCACACCGGACGGCAGAGCTTCATCTGTATCATTATGGAGTACCAATGATGGGCTTGGAAACGGCATTGCCCATGCTGGTTCTTGTGAGGTTGATCCGGTAGCAAGTTTCAGCGCTTCTAATGGTCCGACGACGTCATCGACAACAGAAGCCGAACCTATACCCCCCACACTTGTGTCTACGCGAAGGTTCGGTTTTCGATCATCTAACGAAGGTGGCGGGAACTCGTCTGGGTTATTCAAATGGAGTGAAGGTGTTGATGGTGACGGTGAGGGTGGTGGTGATGACGATGAAGACGAAGACGAAGAACTAGTGCTGGCGAAGCCTGTAACTATCCTGCTGTACGAATTGCCCCGCCGCAAGTCGTGACTAGACCCGTGTGTTTGCCGAAGTTTGTGAATTGCCGCGGCACTCTGTGCTTCCCTATCTGCCGACGCAGTGGAGGCGGCTGCCGCAGCTGACGTCGCGGATGCCGAACTTGCCGGTGCTCGCTGTCCTGCCGGCATGGCTTTTATAGGCGGAGGAAAGCGCGAGCCTGACCGAATTTCACTTGCGGAAAGATCTCGGAATGCTGCCTTGCCTGAGTGTAATGCCGACTGCATCTCGTCCTTGGTGAAGCTATCGTCTTGTTCCCCCAGTTCGTGGAGATAGAGACAGTCGGGGTTGCTACACGTCATATTTCTCAAGAAGAAGTTGCAATACTTCGTCGTGCCGAACGATGCTCTGATTTCGAAACAACGCGATTAGATCGAGGGCCAGTCTATCCTTTCAGTAGCGAGGACGCACCGTAACAGACTGCCGTCGAGATAGAATCCGTCGACAGCGATGATGCAGGAAAGCGCGTCGTCCTTGTTCGCGAACGTGATGTAGGCGCTGGCTGTGGCATTCGAGCGGTCCGAGTTCAGGTGGGATTTGTTCACCACGGCCTTGACGATCTTGCCGTACTGCCCGAAGCATTCGTTCGATCGGAGGATCTGGCGAGCAAGCGGTCGTGAGTTCGCGCTCGCGGGTGAGTAGTCTGCGGCGTCTACGTACGTCGTCGTCGGCGAAGCTCTGCGGGAGGCCGATGATGTACACGAGGTTGCGCTGCATGACGCGCACGTTCGCAAGGTTGCGGCGGTTGATCGTCGGGATCTTGGACTGCGAGGCCGAGCGGCGCTCGCTCTTCTCTTTCTGCTTGCGCTGCTTGGTGCGGCGGATGACGCTGCAGGCCACCACGGCGCGTGAGCCACGGGACCAAAAAACCCACCAAAGAACAAGCGCACTCTTCACGGTCGAGCGGCGACTTTTGCTTGGACAGCTCGGCGTACGGCGCGCGGCACGCGGGGCAGAGCGCGTTGTACTCGTTCTTGATCTGGTGCCAGCACCAGAGACAGACCTGCCACAGACACACGATCGCTTAGGCGCGCGCCGAGCGCGAGACACGGCCACGGGCACGAGCCTGGTAGCCGCAGGGGCAGGCATCGAAGGTCTTGTCCGTGATGTCCAACTCCTCCATGCAGAGTGGGCAGCACTCGTTCTCCTCCTCGTCGGCCATGGCGTCGCTGTCGCTGTCGGTGTTCTCCCTTTGTCGTCGGGCACTCACTCTTTCTGATCCTTTCAATCCAGCCAAAGTAATCTATCCTTCGTATGTTACGGTCTGTTTTCGTAAACTTCCGGACAAAGAAGCCGCACCGCTTATGTTGGAATAGAGGGCTCTTCAAGAGCGCTGTAAACAACCACCCACGGTGCTCGCCAAACGTACTGACAAGTCTGAAACAGACCGTGCTTATCGGATCGAGTACACACTGGGATTGGAGGCAGTCCCTTGCATCTCACGCGGCCTGACCTCCCAGACCTCTCAGCCCTCGACCCCACTGCCTGCCCTCCCAAGTAATATATACGGGCGGAGGCCCGGCGACGACTTGAGAACGTGGTTTTGTGCTCGGCCAACGTCGTCATCTCCCAGCAGCCGAGACCAAGTCTCTGTGTGCATTCCGACGCACACTGAACACAAGAGGCGCTGGTTACGGCGTTGCCGCTGAGACCCTGGCGGAGAAGATGTTTGGTGCGGAGGAGCTCTCCGCGGGTTTATCATGCTGAGGCACGGCCGGAAGGATCTCTCGATTGACTAGAACGCGGATCCAGTGCGACGCGTCAAGGTGGTGGGGGTCTGTGCGCGCGGCTAGAAACGCGGATGCATTCGGTTACACGTCATGATGGCAGTATGAATTGTTCAAGGTTCTTGATATATAACTTTGCGTGATTCTCTCACATCCGATACCTTCGAGTGATCGTGTTTAGCAGGTTGGTCCCAAAGGCAAGCACGCGACGCTGAGTCGCCGCAAAGACACGCGATTTAACATGACCAGCGTGAGATAGGCGAGCCGTTAAATGGCATTCCGCCTTTGGCTCGCGGCCGCGAACGCCATGCCCCTGCGCGCGCGTCGAGGCTCTTTCCCGCCACTGGAGCACGCGGCGCCGCCGCCCAGCGGCTCGCTGCTCGCGTTCCTGCCGCAGCGCGCCGCGTCCGACCCCGAGTGCTCGCTCGCCGACGACGAGGAGAACCAGGACGCCAACGCGGTGCGCGCGCTGCGGCCTCGCTCTGCGCGCGCCGAGGCTATGGGCACGCCAACGTCGTCGTCCGACGGCCATCGCGAGCAGAGTGTCAAGCGCTCGAGGTATCTGCGCGAGGCCGACCGTCGAGACATCATCCGACGTATCAACCGCGGAGAGAAGCAGGCGGCGCTCGCCAAAGAGTACGGAGTCACGCGTGCCGCGATCTGCCACATCAACAAGAACCGCGTCGAGATCATGACGCGCTCGGCGCGGTCCGACGTCCACGCGGCCGCGCGCCACCCGAAGCGAGGGATGTACACGACGTCCAAGTCGTCGATGTACCTCCATGAACTCTCGCTTCCAGGCTTCGTAGACGGCCGCGTCGAGCGGCCCATGGTGTACGAGGTGCGGTCACTAGCGCTCGCCGTGCACTTGACAGCACTGCGAGACCAGGAATCCGACTGCCGGCAGTTCAGAGCTATGGCCGACCGGGCGTTCCGCGTGCTCCTCGAAGAAGCTCTGGCGGCAGTCCCGGTGCGACAGGTCGAAGTTGTCACGCCGAGTTGGGCCACCTGCCAGGGAGTGGTAGCCGCCCATCAGACGTGCGCGATCTTCATGAGCGAGTGTGGCTACCCGATGCTTGAAGCCTTCCGCTGCATCCAACCAGACAGCCCCACAGGATTCATGACTCTGGAGCAGCACGAAAGCACTGCGTCTAACCAACGCCCGCACGTCACGCTGCGCAAGATGTGCGCTCCGCTCGATCTCCGTAGCCACAACATCTTATTGCTTGACGCGACCTGCGCGAGCGCGGACGAAGTGTCCGTCGCGATCCAGTCTCTGCTGGATTTTGGTGCGGAGGAAGCTTCCATCTACTTCGTGACGCTCATCATCAGCGTTGTCGCGGTGTCAGAAATCTGCGAACAATTCCCGCTAGTGCATGTGGTCACGGCGGCGATTGACCCAGAAGTCACAGCCAACCAAACGATCAGTCCAGGTGTCGGCAACTTCCAAGAGCGCTACTTCAACACGACGACGATCCGTCAGAGTGATCTCGGCTCGAACGTGGATCTGTAAGCACTTTTTCCACAGATGTATCTCGATTGTATGCATTGCACTTCATCCACACGAGACGACCTCATTGTATTCTCTCAGCTGCACGGAGGCTTTGTGTCGTGTGTCGTTGATGTGACCAAGTCCTTGTCGAAAGGTTTTGCCACCCTGGCTGGGTGGTTCCAGGCGTCCCATCATGGTGAGATGAACGTGATGCGCAGGCTTGATAACGAAGTTGAGCCGTGAGCATGGACGACGATCTGTCCTTGGATGTCACTGCTATCCTCGGCACACTCCGACATACTGATGGCTCAAGTGGTATTGCTTCCGCGCGTAAAGCGCATCGACAACATGTATGTTGACTTCAGCAATACTCTGCTTTGCTTGATCGGGGGTGATGTTTCTGTCTCGCGATCCACATCATCCGTTATGCGACTGCGGGAAAGGTTAGATGCACTCAACCCAGACATGAACGGTCGGTAGGGACCGGTACGTACGATGAATGCCAGAAGCTTTCTGCTGAGGCGCACCAAGTCAGGAATAGTGGCCCAATTCAGTATCGTAACTGGAGCTTCGAGCCTGGGATGCTGTTGCGATGGACCATCGAGGGTGAGGATGGCGTGGACTGCACTTTCTCTCGATGCTCACTTCATTGTACAGCTGGAGATCGGTTTTGTCTCCCATCGAATACGTCGAAATTCTCACTATTCATCTTACACACCGACCAGTGGCATTCAGTACACAACCATTGGCTTTGTGCAGCGCACAAACTTGTCTTTGCGTGGGAGTGCACTCTGTGTTATTACGCTGGCGCTATTCGGATTTCACTCGAAGCCTTCTTATTGGCAGGAATCAGATACTGTAAGTAGTCCAGTCCCATAAACACGCACGCCACGCACTGCGCTTTGTTGCTGGGAACCAAACCTCCGAGTTCTAGCGCTCGTATAGTATTATACGTACTGTAAGTCGGTCGCCAAAATGAAGACAAGCACGTACAGCGTGATTACAGAATAATCACTGACGAGAAGACAGATTTTCAGTCGATCCGCCTTGCCCATTAAAGTGGGCAAGACCTGCATTGGTTGATGTCCAAACTCCGTCCATTCCGAGCTGAGGCAGCATCGGGAAGACCTCGTGGTCATCGTGCGTACAGTACGAAAGAGCGAGATCACGTCGAAGAGTTGACGTGGTTGTTGCCTCCGGCTTGCTCTGTCCACCGCTGTGTCAGACGCGTGGGCCCAAAAGCTGTGTCTGAGACCTTGTCTGCGTTCACTTCGACGGGTTGTCCACGCCAAACCGCCTCGTCTCCGTGGTCGCGGTTGCGCCTCAGGACGCAAGGGCCACGATCCGAAACTGTACTCTAACCGATGTCGGGGTTCACTAACCGTTCCGTGCGATGTAGGTACCAGGGCTTTGCTGAGAGGCCCTGAATTCCGATTGGTTGAAAGTGCAAAGCGCCTGACCGCTCATCTCCCAGGCGTCTTTTCCTGTCCACGAGATCTCCTGTTGCGAGCCGCAGTTCTCGGCGCCGCCTCGAGAGCGATTTTACGCTCGCCTGAAGCGAGTGCCACGATCTGCCCGCCAGATTCCTGGCAGGGAGACGACCTATCCTCCGATTCACAAAGTTCCTTTCTATGCACGCTCTACCGAGTCGGACAACCTCGTCGGGGTGAGTTGATAATATTCAGTACACAGGCAGGCCACCGCAACTCGTCGTCCCAGTGGGACAGTCCTGACGAAATCAAAGCCTTCTATTAATACTGTGGCAAGTCGCACGCTCTGTGTTTTCGTCCTCTCACGCTGGCGCGCGCTAGATTTCTCGTTGAAGCTCGGCCCCGCACCACCCTATTGGAGAAAACCCAGAATGGACCCATAGAAACGCCGCTGATTTTGTAGTCGCGGCGAATTACGCACTCGCTGAGATAGGACCGACCAAGATACCTACACTTCTTGGGCGAACGGGACGCAATGGCTTCACGGTTGAAAGGCTGCCGGCGATGGTGCTGGGAAGAGACAAGAAGTGCGTGTGCTTGCCTCCACCACCAGTTCGACCGCTTCTAGAACAGCCACCAGGAATTGATTCAGCGACTGGAGTCCAGTGTGCACTCAAAGCAACAACGAATCAATATGGACACCAACGACTTGCGACGTGTGCTCACTCAGCAACACCCTCATCTACGCACTGGGCCATTTCAACTCCCACGGCAAGACCCACCTCGAGACACCATGACACCGTCCACCGACGACATCTCCATGGGCGACTCGGGCGGATACGACAGTCTAGGCGAGTCGAAGCACTCCACACCACCTAGGAACAGCTCCCTCGTTGACCTCCTCCACCGCTGGCGGCCACCCGAGAGCCAGCCACGAGACGGATCAGAGACCGAGTGGAGACAAGGACAACACGACGATAGAGTCAACGACGGAGTGCGCAGCCATGTGAACCATCATCAACAGCAAGTCGCTGATGAAGAAGAGTACGAGGATGTCAAGTCCATGGAGGACTCAGATGACCCACCGAGTGGCCCGACACCACAGCCCAAGTCCGTCTCGCGACCACGGTCGGCGTCGACAGGAGCGTTGCCCAGCGATGGTGCGAAACGCTCCCGGTACCTACGTGAGGGGGATCGCCGCACGATCATCAGCCGCCTCGACAACGGCGAGAAACAGGCCGAGCTGGCGCGCGAATTTGGCGTCACGCGCGCAGCCATCTGCCATATCAACAAGAACCGCGCCGAGATCCTCGGGCGATCGACCCGAGCCGACGTACACGCGGCCGCGCGCCACCCAAAGCGACGTATGTCCAAGGCCGCGCTGCTTGGCCGCCGGCAGCAACGCCAGCTCTCACAGAGTCAGCACCAACGACGCCACATGCAGACCGACAACCATACCCAACCCCAGAACCAACCACCGTCACCGCAAGGTCACGCCAACCACTGGCACACAACCCACCATCACTACACCAGTCCATCCTTCTTTGACTCCGTCTCCACTGTCCACGTCGTGCACTCACTCGCCCTCGCCAAGCACCTGACGACGCTGCGGAGCCGAGATCTGCCCGGCCACAACTTCCGAGCCATCGCTGACCGCGCCATCTGGCTGCTGCTCGAGGAAGCGCTGGCGTATGCACCTACTTGCCACGTCGACAGCCACAGCGACGCCGACGCAGAGCGATCGCCGAGTGCCATTGTCATGGGCGAGACCGGCTTCCCCATGCTCGCGGCCTTCCGTCGCATTCAACCTGACAGTCTCTCTGGCTTCGTGACGTTCACGCACGAAGAGTCAAGTACCTACGGCGAGTCCACCCCGAGGCTGCGTAGGATGTGCGCGCCGGCCGACCTGGCTCAGCACCGTGTCTTGGCGCTCGATGCCACGTGCGGAGACGCGCGAATGGCGGTGCTCGCCATCCAGTCGCTGCTGGACATCGGCGTGCGAGCAGACGCCGTGGTCTTCGTGACTTTAGTCATCAGTGCGTCGGCTGTGGACGAGCTCTACCAGCACTTCCCGTTGCTGAGGATCGTGGCGGCTGCCGTGGACCCCGAGGTCTCTCGCGACGGCGAGGTCCGTCCTGGTGTCGGGAGTTTCCAGCATCGTTACTTCCGCGCGACGACGATCTACCAGAGACCCCTGGGCTCGACCGTGGAGCTGTGAGCGTCAGCGTCAGCGGGTGTACTCGCCGTGGGCCGCGAAGACGCGCGGTGGCTCGATTTAACAGAAGTGCGAGAGCTCTTGGGCTGAGCCACCGTGGAGTTGTGTTAACAGATCTTCGTGGGGATGCGCCGTCTGCTGCGTCTGTTGGTTTCCATTCGATGTGATATGTACATAGAGGAGAAGACGATCAATTGAGTTCCGAATGGCCCTCGTAGGTTGTGAAAGACGTGGAGATCGACACCGAGGAAGCGTCACTCGTCGAGCTGGAGGAATTGTCGAAGATCTCTTCTAGAGAGAGTGTACCCACTGTACCTTGAAGTTGGCGTGAGTACCACTCTGTACAATGGCTATTTCGTCGGGCCCGGTCGTCCCACTCTCCCTGCCAAAAGTGTCTCTTCCTGATGCGAGCAGCTCCGAACCATCGGCGCAATCCCGCTGACGCCATGAGCGACGGGCTCCACCACGTGGCACCGGCGTCCTTCTTCCCCACGGCCAAGGAGCTCTCGAGCGGACTTCAGTGGTTCAAGGAGCACCCGATCCTCGCGGCCGCCGCGGCCACAGCTGTCTCCGTCATCACTTTCCTCAACACGGCGGACGACAGCGACGCCGAGGCTCACGCTGATCTCGTCAGTGTCGCGGACGAAGGGGGACGCGAGGACGAGGGGCTGCTCGTGGATAGTCTCGCGCGCAGTGCGGATGGTGCGGCTCTAAGCGTTCCGAACGCTGCGCAAGCGTTGACGCGGCGCCGAGCTTCTAGTCCGTCCGTGATTACCTTGGCATGCCAGACCGACGATTCATCTCCGCAGCAGCGCACCAACACACCGGTTACGGTGGGTCGTACGACGCCACCGGCTCTGCGCAAACCTGGCAGTGAAGGCAAGATGTCGCCTGCCGTCAGTTGGGTCGACGAGCACGGCGGCAGTTTGACGCAGGTCTTCGAACATCTCTCTGCGGCTTGTGATGACGATGACGACGAAGACCACAGTAGCAATCCATACCCGGACCTCGACGGCCCCCTTCGCATTCCCTCGCTGTCGTCGCGTCCGCAAGGTCTTCCGCCGACTCCGCGACGGGCGGCCCGAACGAATGATGACGAGTCATCCCAAGCCGCTGGTGTGTCGAGCGGCCATTGGATGGGATCTCTTGGGGTGCAGTCTCCTCAGCTGGGTACCTCAGCGACGGTTGCAGGTGACCGACAAAGCGAATCACCACAATGGGGTTGGTACGTCCCGATCACGCCCCCACAAGATCATTTGCCCAACGCGTCGTCGTCATCACTTCCCCGTGCAGTCTCTCTGTCGGCATCATCAAATCTGGGCTCTTACGCGGTTGCAGCCATGATGAACGCGGGAGTGAGAACACAGCATCGAGAGAACCCAAGTGCGTCTTCGATGAGACGGTCAGCGTCGGGGCGAATCAAGGCAGCGTAAACTCCATGTCGATCACTCTCTGTTGCATAGATTTATTTACTTCTTTTCAACTGCCGTCACACGTCATAGACGCAGCGATTGCATCGTCAACGATCGTATCGAACGTGCTGCGGACAGTCTTCGCAATCTGTAAATGCTCCAGAGACCACTGGAGGAGATCGTAGGACTGCCGACACTCCTCGGCGTGCGTCATTGACCATCGCTGCGTGATTGCATTACTCGGTTCTGCCTCAAGTGCTACAAATTTTGCTAGGAGATCATTGTGGCGTCCGGTAATTCCATGAGCAACGCCGATGGCTCTGATATTTGCTTCTCTACTCGATCGCACGATATGTCTTCCCTGTCACTTACGTCGGCGCATTGCCATTCCTGTGTCCTGGCTGGCCCGGACAGCTAGAGACATGATCGTTTGTGACTGTTATGACATTGGCACAGACTGACTTTGTTTTACTTTAAGTTCTTCTTCTATACGCTTCTGAAGCTCCTCAATCCGCGCCATTATTCCGTCCAATGTCTGCTCGACTTCGTCCACCCGTTCACAGAACACTTCGACCTTCACAAGGCGTGACTGAATCGAGCGCTTCACGACGTAAAGCGTCAATTGAGCGTGATACCTCTCGGATCATACCATTAAATGGACGTCTCAGTTGCTCGTCGCTCGACTTGTTTGCCGAAGTCAGCCGCCTGGGTCATTCTCTAGAGAGCTTTGAGCACTTGGTTCGAAACCAACATGATGATTCTCGGAGAAGTCTAGACAATCATGACCAGCAACTGGCTCAGCTTTCCTCTCCAACCTCTCTTAACTGCTCGTCTCCGACGAAGAGGTCACAAGAAGGTGAGCGTAGGCGCTGGTGTTGTGGTGGGACGTTTGTTTTATGGTCTACCCCACCGCTCAAGGACACAATCGAACAAGTGTTCATTAACTCAACTTCGAGCTGGGGTGGAGTTGGATCGAACTGAGCGGTGGAAAGTTGAGTCTGAGAGAAGCCAGTGAGCTGCCGATTTAAGCGGAGTTGCGAAGTCCGAGACGATGATGGAAGCTAAGGTCGCCGCGCACATGGAACAAGTGCAAAGCGGATGTGATGCGTGGTATGGACGAGTTGAGGAAGCTTTGCTGACGCTGACGCTAAGCGAAGGAATTTACGACCAGTTCGCCGCACATCAACGATGGATCAGCAGCGAACACAACAAGATCAGTCACGTGATCCAATCAATGCGGCTGACGCACGACAGGAACGTCAACACGGTCCTTGTCGAGTGTTCATCTATCTTGCAACTACTGACCAACTTGGTGGTGCAAGCAGACGATGATTGGAAGTATCATGTTGGGATGATTTATGATAGTCTAACCAACACCGCAACTTCCGTACAAGCACAAATGAAAGCCTTGGAAGAAGTTGTCTCAATGAAAGTAAAGGCGCGGGGGAGCGCTCCTTTGCGTTTTTCTCGGTGGAACAGTGAGTCTGAATGAACTTTGGTGTTGAATGCCTGGATAATGCGCTGTTTCTCTTCGTGTGCAGACGTTGGACCACTATCACGTCAGCTCGAAAGCCGAGGATGCCTACCTGTAACGGTTGCAGTAGGCGTTCCTTTCTCTACGGCCCACGAGTTCAACGATTGCTCAGTCGCATCCACCGCACAACTGTTTGGGTGACTCACCTTGTCTTCTCGCTTGAGGTTGTTGGTGATGAGGTGACGAAGATGGCCCACTTCCTCTTGAATCCGTGCGTTTTCATGCTCGAGTATGCTGAGACGATCGTCAATGGAGTTGCTGGAGTCAACCTCAGAGCGATCTCTTGGGTCTGGTAGTTGTACGCTTGAGACAGTTACCCTTGGTTCCACATCAGTCAGAATCTGACACAGACAGGGTACCTCCAGAATGACCAATGCCGCTTCCCAATCGTTTGTGTGGCCCAAGCTTGCATTTCCTGACCACCGCAATTTGTGAATCGGTGTGAGCATCATTGTGCTTGGATGTTACGCCGACTGATGCTAATTGTGAAGCGACACAAGATCGTGTGAATACCGTGTGGTGGTCTTGGTTGTCTGCTGATCTATTGGGATGTAACCGGAATCGTCTCAATTAAACAGCATTTCAACATCAGTTGAACACCAACTTATGGCGCTCGTTGTCTATTTCTCCGACGACACCTCAGCGTGCTACGAACTAGATGTCGATCGTTCGGACTCCGACGCAACTGGCGCTACTGACGGAGTGGATGGCACATCGTCACTGCCCGATGCGTCCGCAGGGGTTGGAGGTAGGGGAGGTTGAGCGATGCCAGGAATACTAGTAGCTGCAGGGTGAAATGGCACGACACCTAAGAACAAGAAGCCTCGTCAACATCGCACAGACTTATCCCATCATATTTCGCTCCGACTACTCACCCGGGACGCTAGCTTGGCCGTAATATCCTCGCGGGTTGTACACACCGGGCTGATTGTATCCGTAACCACCGGCTGAGCCTCCGTGCGTGCGTCCCATCCGCACATTTTGCTGCGGGGGCATCATAGGAGTATACATGGGCTGCTGCAGTATCGCGGGGTTCGGGATCATCGGCATCCCATATCCCATGTATGCATGGGCGGCAGCCGCAGCATACTCGCTGTCATCAAGCATCATGCCGTCGTAAATCCACTCATCAGGACCAGGAGGGTAGCCAATTCCTGGCATTGCCGGATGCGGTGGAGGTGGGTGCACGTGGCCATAATGGGGGGCGGTGGGTTGTCTATATGGCGACGCAGTAGCCGGGGCAGCAGCAGGAGTTGAGAACTTCGGCGTGAACGCAGCCGCAGAAGCGCTGAGCTTGAACTCCTTCGCTTTTGGATTCAAAGTCGTCGTCTTTTTTGCTGGGGCTGCGGAAGTTGCGCTTGGCTCTGATTTCGATGATTCAACAGTAGCAGTCGCCGGATCAGCTGGAAAATTTGGCGATACGTTACTTTCTTTCGACTTCGTCGACTTGGTTTTCTTTTCAACCTTACACTCGCCCTCAGGATTAGCCTCCAACGTTTTCTTGTCAGCAGAGGTAGTTGTAATCTTTTTCTCAGCGTCAGATTTTGCTGCTTGTGATTTCGATTCCTTCTTAGCGCCAGCATGAGTAGGAGACTTTGCCGCCCCAGGGGTCTTATTCTTCAAGGATAGATCCTTCTTTGGAGTAGACGGCTTCTGCTCTTGTTTGGGTAACGCTTTGATCGGAGCAGGCCCAGGTGCCGCCACTACCGATGGATCTAAAGCTGGCGCCGGGCGTGCTGCCGGTCGTCCTGTGACTGCTTCGCTGAATGAGATGGGCTTGCGTGGCTGTGTTTCTGTCGTTAAAGTGGGTGTTGACACTGCCGTGGATGATGGAGGCGCAACTGATGCGACCGAAGCTGGTGTAGCAGGTGCGGGCGAAGGACCAGGAGGCGGTAAGGGTTCTGACGTGACTTTCGTAGGTGTTGGAGCATTGGCAGAAGTAGGAGGAATTTCAGACTTGGATAACGATGGTGGCGGTGTCGTCGAGACTGGCGGTTTTGAAGTCTTCGGCGACACTAACTTGGGCTTGATTGTCCCCGCGCTAGCAGGTCGTGACGCGTTGCGTAATGCGGGAGGGACATAGGCATTCGGATTCCGGGGAACTGAAGGTGCATGAACGAAAGTAAGTCCCACTTCCACGAGCAGACGATAGTTTGGACTTACCAGGCGAGCTTTGAGTGTCCTTGCGGTCCACAGAGCTGTACTTAGCCTCTTCATCGAGGTCATCGTCACCGTGTACGGCCTGACCACGCTCTTCTTGCAGGTGGAAATTTCCTGTCGTCTCGCGCTCAATTTCACGAGCAAGTCGCTCGGCTTCGCGAGACTTCTCGTTGGATATCTTCGTCTTGTCCAATCTCGTGGTGTAAAGGTTCTCATCATAGGACGACACAACGCCGAAGAGCTTCTCGTTCGCTTCAAATTGGTTCCACGCCGTCTTCCGGCGGCGCGTATCTTCAAGATCACCCGTGTCCAATTGTGGATCAAGCCAGGACGCCGCAGACTCCAGTTCACGCCCATATAGGTGGTCATGGCTGCGATTGCTGATCTCCGTGTCCGTGCGAAAGCCGGTGGCTCCAGCGGCACTTGCCAGGTTGAGTCCAGCTGCGCCATCGGAGTAGTTGACCACACCGTCGGCCGAGATATGGGCGAGCTGTCGGCGTTTGAAGATGACCGTACTGCCGCTGTCGAAGTCTGTTTCGCCGGCCTCGGTGCTCTTGCGTTGCGTGTTCTTGAGTACGATGGAAAAGTCGTCCGGGTCAATGCAGTCGAGAATGCCGACGTAGCGAGACGCGTCGACAAGGGTCACTTCAACCGCCTTCCCGACGAGAAAGCGGAAGACGAAGAGGGCGCGATGGCGCAGCAGTCGCTGCTGCGAATCTAGAGAGCGATGCGGCGTCAGTCCCACCTCCAACCGATTGCTGGCCTCATTACGCACCGCTAAACCCTACCGGAGTGGGATTGGCACCCCACGCGTTGGCGGGCTTCGCAGACGGCGCGAAGCCCGGCGGTGGCGCGCGGGTCGTGGCCGCACCGTTGTCGAGCCCGTCGCTCCCGTTCGCCTTGCCGTTGCCCTTGTCGCTCGCAGGCCTGGTGGAGAGACACCAGTCGTTAGTCGCATCGCGGCGTTGCCGTGCAAGCGTGGCCCACGCACATTTTCTTGGGGGCGGGCTTCTTGGCACCGTTGGCGTTGTTGGTTCCGTTGGCGTTGGCGGGCGCCTTGACGCCACTCATGGCTGCAGCCTTGTATCCCTGCATGCTGCGTTCTCTCTCTGCTAAGTACCCTCGAGTCTCGCGCTTCAGCTCTCGCGCGGACGTTGCCGTCGTCGCTGGACGCCGCTCGGAAGTTTGCTCGCTCCCCACACAGGCCGGCTCCCTCAGCACGCCAGGCGACACCCTCATCCGACAACTCCAACAACCTGTACACCATTACCTGCCCAAACGAATAAAACGTATCCCCTCTATTCTAGAATACGTGCTCGAATAGTGAAAAACTACTTGAAGTGGATGCTCGCGTCCACGGGCTTGAGGGCGAGGTCGCCGCCGAGAGCCCGCTCGACCGTGGAGGAGAGCGAGCCAGCGGTGAAGGGCGATCCGAGGGGATGGATGCCGGTGCGTACTTTGCCCTTCTTCGACCGCAGAATGACCAGCGTTGGGTCTGCGTTGGAGGTGTCCACCAACTTCTTCAGAACGCGGTTCTGCGTTTTCCAGTCAACGTACGCGACCTTGAGTTCCTTCGACTGGCGGAACTTCTTGGCCACTTCCTGCACGACGAGCATTTGCTTGGAGCGCAGTTTTGCGTCCCCAGAGAGCACAAACACTGCGCACAGCGACGAGGAGGATGGATTCGCATCTTTACCCAAGTTGCACAGCTTGGCCTCGTTGCCTGAATGGAGTTTTTCAATCTCTCCAGACGCACGCATCTTCTTGAGACGAGCGATGTGTTTCTCGATGGCGAAGTTATACACGAGGTACTCGTCCAACTCACCCTCGTACTGGGCTGCCTTGCCCTCCCACACGTACACGAAGTAGGGGTACGAGTCGACCTCCATTGCTTGGCAGAACGAAGCGTGCTTGGCACAGTTAACCGCACCGACCTTGACTTTGCCCGCCAAGTCTCTCGCGATGTTCTCGTAGTTGTCACGAAACTTGACGCTGGATTGGTCCTCCGCAGAGTAGAACTGCACCAACCACTCGTTGTTGGCGTCTTTGCCAGGGAACTTCTTTTTCGTCAATGAGCGCACAGCCGAGTCCTTCGCGTACAGAGGCTCCTGCTGATGGTGCCGACCACCGCCTGGGTGGAAAGCGCCTTGGCCAAAGCCATCCATGCCGCTAAATTGGAACTCGTTGTGTCCTCCGCCCCGCCCACGACCGCCACCGAACGAACTACCCCCAAAAGCCCCGCCGCCGAAAAACTGTTCAAACATCTTGTTGAACGACGCAAACGAATCTTCTTGAGAGCGAGCGCCGCCGCTGAAGCCTCCTCCAAAGCCCCCGCCCATACCTCCGCGACCGCCACCGAACGCTCGGGCCTGATCGTATTCCTCCTTCTTTTGCTGGTCGGACAAGACCTCGTAGGCCTCCGAGACCTCGACGAACTTGGCTTTGGCATCGCCTTTGTCGGCATCGTCGGCCTTATCGGGATGGTACTTGAGTGCGAGCGTGCGGTACGCCTTCTTGAGCTCTCGGTCCGAGAAGTTCTTCTTGATACCGAGAATCTTGTAGTAGTCTTTCGACGGGTCCATTGCCTGGACCGCAGAGATGCAACAGAGCGCGAGCACCGCCACCGCCGCCATGAGCCAGGCGTAGGAGCCGACCATCGCCACGCGGCGGCGCGGCGCTCGGCTGGAGTGCGAGTTCGTCGTCATGTGTGAGACTGCGGTCTCGCGGTTGCTGCAGCCACTTCGCATCTGCGCGAGGACCTGGGCGGCCGACACGTTTCTCAGCTTCCGACCACGAGAACGTTCGAGAAACCTTGTGTTCATCAACAGACACGTCAGCTCCGGATAACATCCAATCCAACATCGTTAAAGTGATATTCGGCCAATCAAAAGAGCATACGTGTGGCTTCAACATTGAGATATCGGCGACAAAGTCCAGACCAGCCTTCTCACTGCGAGGTGCGTACCGAGACCGAGTCCCCTGGCGAGATCGAGGCCTCGCCTCTCCACAGCTGCAGTCGCCAGAACGCGCCCAATGAGCCACGGAGGAGATTACTGCCTGATTCGATGGGCAGGTAGGTGTCTCTGGTCAGGAGCCACCCCGGTTGCAGCTGGTCAGGAGCGGATGGATGTCATGACGAAGGGTCTCGCTCTGGTTGTCCTGGCGACGCTCCAGCACCGCCTGAGCGGCGATCCGCCCCCGGTGGCAGTAGTGTGGTGTCGTCTATAACTCGGTTGTCCATCCCAGAGAGTGGCTCCTGAGGTCTCAGACCTCTCGAATCCGATGTCGCAACCCCACTTCAAGAACCTCTGCAATCTGATCTTGCGTGCCGCGCTCTCCTCTCGTTTTGCTGGAAGAACCAGGCGCGAACGTTGCCCTGCACCGAGCGCTCCGGGTCTGGTTCTTCCACACTTCTCGACGCCAACAAACGCCAACAAACGCCAACAAACGCCGATGGAGCCGCAGTCCACGCGCCTGCGCGCCGCTACGACCTGGGCCGGCGGCGCGGCCGCGCTCCACGAGCGCGCGGCGCTGCTCTTCGCCGAGAAGCGCCAGTACCGCGAGCTGCTCCACGCCGTGCAGCTGCGCCCCGAGCTCTCGGCGCAGAGCGACGGCTTCGCCATGACGCCGCTCCACTGGCTCTGCACGGACCGCGCCGTGCCGCTGCGCGTGCTCCAGCAGATCGTGCTCGCCTACCCCACGGCCACAACCATGCGCAACCTCGCCGGGCTGCTGCCTCTGCACATGGCCGTGCGCAAGGACCTCCCACTCGACGCGCTCAAGACCGTGCTGAAGTTCTACCCCAAGGCCATCGTCGCGGAGACGCCCGACGGCAAGACGCCCCTTCAGCTCGCGGACGACCACATCACCTCGCGCGGCGCTAAGCAGTTTCTCGTTCAGCTCGAGCACGAGGTCCGTTCGCTCGCTCGCGTCCCGGCATCGCATACCAGCACGGTCACCACGGCGAGCTCGAGTACAAGCCAGGGCAGTGCCTGTAGAACCGAAGACTCGAGCACTAGCACCAAGACCCAGCGAGAAGATTTGATCCGAGGGTGGGAAGACGGCTACCCTGTTCGGATCGTTGACGCTACCTCCTCTCCGTCGACCTCGCACCGTTCAACAGAAGAGAGATCTCTTGATCCTGCTGTCGAGACTCGGCCGCTCCCACCGGTGTGGAAGCTCAGTAACCGCTGCCATATTTGCAACTCGAAATTCGGGTACTTCAAGAACCGCCACCACTGCCGGAACTGCGGCGAGTCGGTTTGTGGACGGCACTCAAAGAATGCTATTCCACTGAAGCATCTGGGGCTCTTTCATGCGCAGCGTGTGTGCTCCAGGTGCTATGGACGCTTGCAGACCCACTACAGCACCCGAGCCATCGCAATGCTGAGTCCACGTAGCACACCTTCCGATCGTCAACGAGAGGACCTTGTGTTTGAGGATACGCTGCCCGCTGAGTATGCCCACTCGCCGCCTCGTCAACGCCAAATGCGGAGCCGTTCTGCTCATACAATGATGTGGACGCCGACGACTGGCCACCAGCAACTACAGATGTCGCCAAGCCCTTCCCAAATGCGGACGCCATCCCCAGTTATAGCTACTCCCCCGTTGTCTACACGAACGTCGCGTAGTGCAACACTATCTCCGCGGTCGTGTCGCACGGCTTCTTTGGTGACGACTGATCGATCTGCTGCTTCAGCTACATATCATGGTGCGTATCAGCCCCACTTCATCAAGGTGCCTAGCGGCATGTCGATGCACATTACGCACGTCCAACGCACAGACGAACACCTGACAGTGCTAGAAATACAGCGAGAGATGCAACGTCGCCGCGATCGTCTCGCCAACACCGATATTGGCTCGCGCTCATCACCACCAGAATGGCGTGACCGCGAGTCAGAAAGTCTGGATGGGCTGAACAATCAGAGGTCGAATGAAGACCACGAAATTCAGCTTGAGGTGCAGATGCAACAGCTTCTCATCGCGAAGAAGCAGATCAGCGATGCCTTGAAGAACAGCAGGCGTGATGCTGGGGTGGCCAAAGCAGAGAAAATGAAGTATGATGAACTTGCCAAGAAGTTTGAACAGCGTGGTTACGCCTATTCTTCTGAGCCAGTCCGAGAAACTGGCAATACGCCTACGTATTCGATCGGCGAGGAGTCTGAAAACGAGATCGGAGAGTCAAGAGGTTGTTCCAGCAGTTGCACAGCCGCAAAGTATGGTTACACGTCGATCGAAGACAACCAACGTGGCCATGAAGACAGCGAAACATTTCGTGATGCGCATGCCAGTTACGAGGCAACTGAGACTGACAGTTGTGCTGTCTACGCGCTTGTCCCCAAGACAACACCAGGAGAAGATGTGCGATCAGGCTCCTCTTTGTTCGAGAAAGATACTCTTGACATGCCGCTTAACCTCGCTTCAACCTATCATGATCTCGGGGTGGTCATGTTATCGAAAGGTGACTTTGCAAGCGCCGCTGTAGAACTGCAGAAGTCCCTGGACTTGGATCAGGGCAATGCACAGACTTGGTACCACTTTGCCAAAGCTCTCGATGGCAAGGGGGAAACCCAGCTTGCGGAGAGTGCAATCCAGAACTCCCTATCCATTGAACCTAACTCTCTTCCAAGTCTGTCTCTGCTAGGGAAAATGCTGAATGGCAGAGGTGAGCACGACGAAGCTATCTTGGTGTTTCGACGAGCGTTAAACCTACAATGCCCAAGCGATGGTTCTCCTGCTCGAGCATTCTAAGCTTATTGTGCTTCCGCTGACCGAAACATTGTTGCTTGCCGATATCACTTTCCCACTTGAGTGGCGTAGTTCGTACCGAATGTTTTGTTAATGAAACTCGTGCTGAGTTTGATCGTGATTTGCTTAACAAACGTCCTCCGCTGTTTTGTTGATGAGGTGGCGCTGATACTCTCGAACTGGATGGATAGTGTGTTGTCGCGCTGAGCGTCTCGGTGGTTGGCCTCGCTCACCTCGCGACTTGCTCCGGCCACACTCATGGAGATATCCATTGAGCAGTGTCGACTGTCTCGAGTTGCAATGGGTAGGAGTCTGCTGAATCCCCAAATTGGGTGGCACGATGCTTCCCACAACGTGAAGTCAACTACAATCGCCGATTCCGTGTTCACAGAAACGGCGTCCGTCGTGATTGCAGCAGCTATAGGGGAAGAAATAAACCGCGATCGATCTTGATATCCATTCTGACACAGACAAGGAGCTTTTTAGTTTCTATCGCGCGCTTTTTTGCAGGAGCACTAACAGCAACTGGTATTACCTGCTCGTCTAGCAGTCCCACTCGAACGTAATCGTCCAATCCGTCAGGTAGCGAAAACTCCAGGGAGAAGAATTCACTCTCCCAAACGACGTGCTGGAAATCGCGAATGGTGACTGCTGCTGTATAGGAATGGAGGCCGTGTTTGCCATCGATGTCATCGATGGGAATTCGGATGGGTCTAGGTGGACAACTGTACAGCAGCTCAGCTAGGTGAAGCTGGAGGTACAAATTCACTACCTCTAATCCCTTCACCCAAACGAGAGCGACTAGTGAACTAGATCCCCAAGGTCCGAGCGAAATCGCATAGAGCGCCAAGCCAATTTTTGGATCGATCTCGGATACCAAATCCCACGACTTCCTCGTGAGAACCGACGAAGGGTTATGGAACCACTGGCTCACCGATCCGGTACTGAGCGACGTAACGGTGACCTCCAACGTCTTAAACGTTTCATGGAGCGTCAGGCCTGGTTGGGGGCTGAGAAATGGCGTGCTGCGTGCATAGTGGAGTGAGTGCGAGGGTTTCAAAAGCTCCTCGCTTACGATCGCTCCTTGCTTCTGGGCGGACCAGCGGTCTCTCATCGTCCCCTGCCCGTGCTCGACAGCCGCAAGCGGAGATCCATTGACCATGACGACGGCCTGCGTGTTGAGCGCAGCACCGATCTTCTCGTAGGATTGGACGATCGAGTGTGGCAGCATGCGCTTGAGTATTTCATCGACCTTCCTGGTAGCGACCGTTCTTGCGCTTGAAGAGCTCTTGGGTGGGGCCGTCATGAGCGCCGCGCCGTCGCCTTTGAGCCTCGGTCCACTGCGGGCGCGAGCGCTGGCAGCTAGCGCCGTCACACGCGCATGGCGCGCCGCGGCCTCTCGAGGGTGCTGGTGCATGCTGCTAAGAGGTGCACTGGCCACTAGAATGGAAACGACACGTTTCTATTTCTATCTCAGCGTGTCTATTTGAGGCCCTCAAATAGCCTCTTCAACCTCCCTCAAATTGAGGGAGGTTGAAGAGGCAGGGCTCACTGCTTGTTTGCTGCCCATGGGTGCATATGCAGCATGTGCTTGCACGGAAACGATCTCTCGTGTCTGAACAGCAGACGTTAACCCCAGCCAGACAGCGCAGGTTGGGTGTGACGCACCGGCAAGACGCAGGCCGAGAGCTGGCGTCCGTAGCAGCAGCCCGTGTCCAGGCCCGTCGCGAAGGGCTCTCTCTACGTCACCGCACGTCAGCTCCTTCGGTCCACGTGTCGCAGACATCGCCACCGACCTGCAGGCCTGGCACGGCGTCGTGACCGAATATCACATGGAGCGGTCCCGGCCACTGGGTCGCCCACGCGCTCACGTCCTCGCCGCCGCTAGGCTTCGACTCCGCGGCGGTCCAGCCGTCGCCGCTCTCTCTGCGCGCGAGCCAGCGCATCTTGTACATGGTGCCAGGGTCTTGCAGCTCCAGAGGGACGCCAGGCACGAGCCCGGCGTGGACGATGATGGCGCCATGGTTCGGCAGCGTCAGCGTGAAAGGAAGCTGCTCCAGGTACGCCACGTCCTCGTCCGAGAACTGGCGCACGTAGTCGTACTTCGGCACGGGCGGCTCGCTCGGGTTGTGCCTCCACGCGTAGTAGTTGCTCAGCGCCGCATCGTCGTGGTTGCCGCGCACGCTGAGCACGTGGTGCTGGCGCGCAAAGCGCACCACCTATGCAACGGCACGGCGGTGAGTCGTCTGCGAGCGTGGCGTCGCTCTCGGCCGACGAGATTAATACCTCGCACGACTTGGGGCCCTTGTTCACGAGGTCGCCCACGAAGACGAGCGCGTCCGTGGCGGGGTCGTACCGCACTTTCCGGAGCAGCTCCTGGAGCTCGTCCAAGCAGCCGTGGATGTCTCCCACGACGACCACCCGCGTGGTCGGGGGGAGCTCAGCGGTCTGGCAAGAGACGGAGAGCGCACGTCAGCGCGCCACATTGCCGCTACAGAATCCATCGCGACGCCGCACCTGGTGGATGGCCGTCGGCAGCGCGACATCTTCGTGCGCCTTGGAGGCTGCCATATTTCCGCCACCTGGCACCGGAAACGCCTCCCAAAAGCCACCTGGCTGGGCCAGATCCGCGGCGGTTTGAACCGTGCGGAATCGCGCTGGCTCGCTTTTGTGTTGGTGCCATCAAGGCTCGCAGACGGGGTAGGGCTGCCTCCACCCGGATGCCAGTCCAAGGAGAGACCCTTTCAAGAGAGCGCCCGTTGTCGATCGCGCCCGGCTCGGTCAGCGGGCTCGCGGCCGAGTCGCTCAATTTAGTCCCGGCCGGCAGCGCAGCATGAGCCGCCTCGTGGTCTCCATCAGCCACGTCGAGTTCACCGAGACCGACCAGACCTTCTACGTGGTCAAGGTCACGCAGGACGCCGACGAGTGGCAGGTGCGGCGCTCCTACACCGACTTCCGCCGCCTGCGCGACGACGTCTCGCGCGTGCTCAAGGACGACAAGCACCAGCTCGTGGGTGACGACGCCTCGCGCGTCTTCGCGCGGGGCTTCCACGAGCTCCCGTTCCCGGCCAAGCGCCTCTTCGGCTCCAAGAAGGACCACGTCGTCAAGGAGCGCGCCGTCGAGCTCCACCACTTCCTCATCAAGCTCCTCTTCCTCACGCACACCTACCGCAAGGCCCAGAAGCAACTCTACGACGCGGACGCCGCTGCCGGGTCGGCGCCGCTCGTCGCCTCGCTCGTCGCGCGCCCGCAGGGAAGCGCCAGCGTCTTTTACCTGCTGCGCGACTTTCTCAAGCCCGCGCTCTCGCGCGCGCCGGGCAGCGCTGGCCGAACGCGAGGCTCTGGTCGAAACGCCTACACCGATGAAGTGAATGAAGGCGATGACCATTTGCGCCGCCAGCTGCGCGAGAGCAAGATGCTCGCCATGCGTGCGTCGCAGCAGCAGACCAAGGCGTTGAGCTCGCCGCAGCTCGTCAGCGGGCACCAACGGGCACGGAATGTCTCGACTCCCCGACGAGCAGCGCCACCACCCCCGCCGCCGCAGCCTATCGTGCCTGAGGTCGTCGCAGCCGCGCTTCGCCACGGCGCTTCGCCGCCCAGCTTCAACAACTTGACGCTCGATCCGGCCTTGCATCCGCAAACGTCGAGCGAGACGACGACGCCCGCGGTCCACAACAAGACGCTGGACATCGGCTCCCTCAATACCAAGCCGCGGGGGACGTCGTCGGCATCCGCGAAAGATGAGTCGCCCACGGGGACCTCGTCGACGCGCGCCGCCCGTTCGTCCAAGCGGTTCAACGACCGCATCTCGTCAAATGACCACCAGCCCGTGCTCCGCGCCATCGGCTCGGATCTCCACATCATTGAGTCGACGCCTGATCCTCAGCCTCGATCGCTGTCGACCTCCTCCACGGCGTCATCAAATGCGTCCTTCAATGCGCGGTCACTCGAGGCGGCAACGGCTCTTGGCCCATCAAGCAGCACGGCCCTCCGAAGCAGCATGAACGAAGGCTCGAGCTCGCGCCGACGGCCGCGCAGCAAGAAGAAGAACCTCTCAGCGTCCATGTCGTCGCTCTCTCGCGCCGAAAAGGAGATGCGCAACTCGGAGCGCCTCTCGCGTCTCACACCCCAGCTCACGGCACAGACCATCACGGTGGACGCTCAGAAGGAGCTGGAGAAGCACGTCTCCGAGTACAATGCGATTATGATTATGCGCTACATCGATCGCTTCATCAGCAAGGCTGTCGGGAAGACGCCAGGCTGTTACACGGTTCTCGGCAAGAGACTCGTGATCGACAGCGCTCGCTTTGTGCAAGAACTCGAAGAGGTCTTTCACGACTTGCCAAGCAACTTCCAAGACGCGTTCCGCACTGCAAGCGGCGAATGGTTCATTCCCAAAGCACTTGACGAATACGTGCAGCTCAAGTGGGAATCGTTCCAGGGCAAACTAAATGCTCCCGCTAGTAGCAGTGCGGCTACTCGGCAAGCGAAGAGCAACAGCAAGGGCTCCGATTCGGATGATTCCGACTCGGACTACGACTTCCAGAGCACGGGTGGCTTCATGAAGAACAAAATCCGCACGTTCACGAACGACGAAAGCGACGTTCTGCAAATGATGATTGCGGAGGGCACAGCCGGCAAAGAGCAGATGCTACGTCTGCGCCGCCAGAACGATGAGAGAGGATGGCATCGAAGGACGATGCCCGGTGCCAACTATGATCGTGGAAGCGACACGGACGAGGACGACAATGGCTCGGGTGACGAGTCGGTGAAGCGATTCCAGCAGCAGCAGAACGCAATGCGGAAATCACGCATGAGCCGCCACGACGACCTGGGCGGACTCGTGTGAAGCCTGCGTTGATCAAATAATGGAGTAGTAGTAGCAGTCCTTGTTGAGTAGCGTTGTGGTCGATATTGAATCACGTTCGCCACGGTACCACGGTATTGGTCTAGTGAGAATGAAACGCACGCGTTTGATATCAATCTGTAAAATCCAATCAATCATCTACTCTTGGCTTGGAGGGGGGATGGAGTCGTGAGGCAGGTCGTAGGACCGCGTCCAGGTCGGCTTTGAATTCTGCGGAGCTCGTCACTTCTCTTGATACTAATACACTCAACCACTCAAAAACTTGAATGCTTTGCGGCATTTAGTCGCTTGCTGTGCTGCTGCGGCGCTTGGTGAAGTGTCGCAGAGACAGACGGGAAGAGACCGACTGGCGTGGCGACTGGGAGTTGCTGGTGCTCACAGTGGACGCGGTAGATGCCATGCTCTCACGCGACGGTGGGTTCTTCACACGACGCTTGTACACGCACGTGTCCTGGTCCACACGAATGCCCCACTGCAAGTACTCCGCCTTAGTCGCAGCTTCCAAGAACTGGTTCAACTTGGCCACACGCTCCTGGATGATCTTCTCGGAAAAGTTGCCGAAGAGTTGCTTGTTTGGCAGCTCCGGAATCTCCTTGCGCTTGTAGCCGTTCTTCGTCTGCAATGTTGCCGCGAGGTTGCGGAACGTGCTGTAGCGGTGCCACACATAGAGAGTACCGCGCGTGTTCGTTTCGATCTGCAGCTTGTACTCGACAAACTGACGTCCCTCTCGGTAGGTGATACGACTGTCAACGACCTTCGCCGAGACAAGCGACACCTCCTGCGACCGCACGAGCTTGTTCTGGAGCTGCATAACCTGCTGCTTCAAACGCTCGTTCTCGCGCAGCAGCTCCGCGTCAGCGTATTCCGTTACGTTTGAGGAAAGCGTCGCACGGAGGCGTTCGTTCTGTGATGACAGCTCGCGGTTCAGCTCAAGAGCGGCTTCCGCCGCCTGTTTGGCGTCACGCGCAGCTGATTCAGCTTCAGCGACCTTCGCAGCCGCTTCAGTGAGGGTTTTAAGAGTTCGGGGTGAAACAGGGCCTGTAAGACATCAAAGATTAGCAAGCCTGATTCACCCACCGCAGAAGCAGGCGAAGAACTTACCGTGGTCTTCCTTGTCACTCTCCTCACTCCAGTCATCTTCCACCGGCTCCTACGTGAAGTTCCCTTAGTGTCTGTGTGTCTGCAAAGCAAACGTGTATCCTCGTTCTTACCGGCTCGAGATCGTCATCATACGTGTTCTTGCGGATACGTTCCGCTTCCAATGCACGCTCACGCTCGAGATCACGCTGGCGTTCCTGCTCAAGCACACGCTGACGGTCTTGCTCCTGTTGTAGCGCGCGCTGACGAGCTAGTTCTCGTTCTCGTCGCACCTTCGCGAGCAGTGCAGCAAACGCCACACGTTGCATGCGACCACGCTGCAAGGCCTGAGCCTTGAGGGCAGCAAACCGAAGCTTCTTGTAGCGCCGGCTCAGCAGCGCTTGGCGAACAAGAGCCTGGAGCTTCACTGCAGAGACACGCTTGCGCAAAAAGCGCTTGCGCTCAGCGTATCCACGAATGGTCTTCTGGACGAGAATGGCATGGCGCTTGAGGATAGTGTTTCGGCGATCTTCAAGCTGCTGGAGTAAACCAGAGCTGAAGTACACCCTAGTCTTACCGATCGCAAACAAAGTGTTCTTGGTGCTCGCCGAAGACTCCGGGAGCAACTCTTTGAGCAGGCCGACGACCATTTCCTCTGACGTGGCGTTGCGCAAGGACGACGGGCAGATGATTTGGAAGCGCTGCTGGAACTCAACTAACGACAGGCGGTTCGGGAAAGCCGCGCGACTAATTCGGATGGCGGCGATCACACCGGCGCATCGAAGCTGCTCCACGATCATCTGGCGGTTGAACTCGTGTGGGCTCTTGTTAGCGTTCGGCTTGATGCAGCGAACGTACTGTGATTCCGTCTTATTGATAGTCTCCATGAGCTCCGTAAGTTGCTTGCGGAAAGCGCCGGCAATGGTGTTACCGACGAGGTAGCCGGCCGTGCGACCCTGCTTGCGACCAGGAGTGCGGCCAGATCCCTTGCGATCCTGGGCAGTCTCGCTTGGCGCCGAAAAGATACTAGAGATGACTGTTGAGACGCTGCCACTGAGCAGCTGGACCATGTCCGTCGGCAAAGTATCTTTGTTCTTCTCCAGGAATCCGCCGCCGTTGTACGTGACGTCACCGGCATAGTGGCGAATCGTGAAGAGCATATTGTTGAACTTGATTTTCTCAATGTTTGGATGGTCTCCGTGCGCATCAAGCACCTTGCTCACAAACGTAATATCGGTGGCCTGTGGACGCAGCACTTCTTCGTTCAGCAAACTCACGATACCCATGCGGCCTTCGATCAGGTCGAGGATCGGCTGGTTATCTTCGAACGTCACGAGATCGAGGGGGATCTCTTCTTCAACGTATTCTTGCTGGACGACCTTGAACACGTCGCTGTTAAACTTCTGCTGAAGCTTCTCGTTCGCATAGTTGATACAAAGCTGCTCGAAGCTGTTGGTCTCGAAGGACTCAAAGCCGAAAATGTCGAGCAGGCCGATGTGCGACTTGACGTTGCGAGTGGAGCAAATGGCCTTGTTAATACGGTGCACGAGCCAGTCAAAGAGCTGAGTGTAGAGCCCCTTGGCCACGGCGTCGCGCACGTCAGCAGCCTGCTCACTGTTCAGCGGGATCGTGTACGACTCAGTACCGGCCGTAATGGATCGTTCCAGCAGAGTGCTGCGCAGCGCGTTCATGTCGACCTGCAGCAAGAACGCGACGTTGGCCGCAATGGACTCGTCCTCGATTTGGGACTTTTCCTCGTTGTGGGAGCCGGCGGCGCCCACGTAGTTGAGTTCACCAAGGTTGAGAATAGCCGCGACAACTTGGAAGATGGCGTCCTGCTCGGCGCGCGTGATGCCAATGACATCCATGGCCTCCTGGGTCTCCTTGAGGCACTGGTCGTCGTCGACGCCGGCGAGCTCGGCGTTGGCGCCGACCTTGACGTACTTGTAGTCAGCGACGCTGCCTTGGAGGCGCAGCGCCTCGAGCTGCGAGCTGGCGAGGCGGAAGATCTGGTAGAAGATGTGGTAGTTGCGCTCGCCGCGGGCCTGGCCCACGACGCGGCTCTTCTCGAGCAAATACGTCTCGCAGCGCGCGCCGACGAGCGATCCACCCGTGTCAAACTGGAGCTGCGCGAACTTGCCGAAGCGACTCGAGTTGTCGTTGCGCTTGGTCTTGGCGTTACCGAAGGACTCGAGCAGCGGGTTGGACTTGAGCACCTGGTCGATGACGACAGTGCCGCGGTCGCCGCCGCCCGAGATGGAGGCGAGGTGGTTCATCATGATCTTGACGGTCTCGGTCTTGCCGGCGCCCGACTCTCCGCTGACGAGGATGCTCTGGTCGGCGCGGTCGCGCTTCATGTCGCGGTAGGACGAGGCCGAGAGCGCGAAGGGGTGCGGCGGGAGGTCGTCGCGCGGGCGCTCGAGGTACTGCTGGTACAGATGCGTGCCGTAGAGGTCGAGCCACTGGTACGGGTTGACGGCGATGCAGATCTGGCCCGTGTACGTGTAGGGCATTTGCTGGCTGAAGCGCAGCTGGAGGTTCTTGAGCACGGCCGGCTCGTGGAGGTGGTTGAGCGTGGACATCTCGTCCACGCCGCTGGCCGTGAACGTGTTGCAGATGGGCATGGCCGTGGACGAGACCTCGCCCGCGAGGCGCGCGACGTCCGAGATCTTGACATTGAGCACGCGACCCTCGTCCGCGAAGTCGTCGGCGTCGCCCTCGAGACGCACCTGCGCCGCGTCGCCCTCGCGGCTCAGCACCACGGCCCGCTTCCAGACCTGGTCGCCGTGCGGCACCCAGACCATGGCGCCGTTGTCCAGCATCGACGCGTCGCCCATGGGTATCGAGAGAGTGGAGCGGAGGGGAGAATGCGCAGGGCTCGGGGGGACGGAGACTGCCTTGACGGCGCGCGGGGCCTTGTTCTCCGCTGCGGCGGGTTCAGACTGCCAACGCAAGCAAGCACCGCCTCCCCTCCCCCTCGGCATAACAGCCGGCCGCCAGGGGTCTGGCTCCCTATCGCCAACCCCCAGTCAGTTGGAGACCCCCAACCCCTCCGCGTTGTCAGAACGAGAGCGGGTGTCTCCTCCCCGGCCAATCGTGCCGCACGCCTGGCGGACGACCCTCACCACGTCGGTCTTCCACGTGACCTCGTTAGGTTTAGGTTGCTCATGGCTTCACTGGCCCAACCACGGAAAAAGGGGAAAAATCAGCGGACGATAGGGCTAGGTAACAGGTGATTCAGAGGCACTCAAGGTGTCCATCTGCGGGTAGGGGTACGCTCAAAAAAGGGTTTTGATCTTTTACGCAGATGGCTACATTACGCCTTCAACGCCCGCTCTCATAGAGCAAACGAGCGGCTCTCGACCGACACTAAGGGCGACCGGAAGCCCGCGCTCGCATCCACGACATGTCGCTGCAGCTCGTTGGGGCCGCTCACCAGGACGCGGATCTCCTCATCCGGCTGGCAAGATGAGTGCACTTCGCGCAGGATCGACGCGACGGCGGGTCGCGATCGGCTAACGCCAAGATCCACAGAGTCGTCTGGATCCGATCGGGAACTCCTTTCGCCCACGATGGAGTCGGCATCAGCCGTGGCCACGCGCTCAAAGCCGGTACGACTTGGAAGTGCGCGCCAGAGCATCGTACTCGCGCCGGCCATTGCACCGAGCACGCTGGCGGCCAACAAGCTCAAACGCTTGACCCACCACACGGTGCTCAATGATGGCATCACGAACACGAGAGCCATACCAACCATCGCACCGGTGACGGTTCCTATAAAAACCGTGGTGTACGATACACTCGAAGCTGATCCCGTGACCAGCTCGACCCCACCGCGCGAGACCTTCTCGCCCGCATCGACACCTAGCGCATTCTCGTCATGAATGTTGCCGGTACTCGTCCAGTGCAGAAGAACTCGGGACTCCCAATTAGCCGACTTGCGCACTTGATCCAGCAACGGTTTATAGGCCATCAACAGTGACATGTCTCGAGCCGTCCACAGAATCCACAACCGCCGAGGCAGCGGGTCAGTTGTCGACGCAAGAACAAGATGCTCCAGCAGGGACAGGAACGGCGTCATACCACTTCCGCCAGCGACTAGCACCATAGTATCTGAAACCTTGACAGTCCGCACGTCAGTCTCATGCCGGCGAGAGCGCAGTCTAGTAGGGCTTACCTCAATACCGGTACCGTAGTACCCATCGATTTGCACCGTGGAGAGAGCCCCACTTCGAACCATGTGTAGCAGTCGCGCAGTAAACGGTCCCTGTACTTTGATGTCGAGTGAAAGTGTTGCTCGATCTCGATATGGACTTGAGCTGATCGTAAGCGGGTGCCATTCGTTCTTGCTGATCTCGTCAACCTTAATGTACACGTATTGGCCGGGTAGGAAGTCCTGGTTACCAACCCCAATGCCATCTCGTCGAAGCTGAAGCTGTACAATCGCGTCATCAAGCGCGCGGGCGCTCACGACACCGCTGCGGGATCGCGTGAACACAGAGAGGACGCGATACATGATGTATGCGAGCATCGGTGCGACGAACCAGTACACTGCTGGGTAGTAGTGAATGCAAGTAGCCACCACGAACAGTACGTTGAGGCAATGAACCAGCGTGAAACGTCGGAAGTGACGGCGGCGGGTCTGTTCCAATGACGCCAATGCTACGACTGCCAGCATTAGCTGGGCGAACAGGCCAGAGAAGTTCCGCAGGGACTTGTATCCTTGCTTGGTATCGCAATCAAAGCACGGGACGAGCGACTCCGCAAGTTTTCCGTCGCGATACCAGCCGATAACGTATACAAAACCATGAAGTGCCAGTGTGATCGCTCCAAAGTTGCCGCACCATGTGTGGTACTTGGCAGCTCGCTCACTCGATAAGTTTAGAAATTCATGTACGAACGATTTTCTCGCCACGAGCACGATCGAGACCAACTACAGCGTATCCCGTCAAGTTAGTCATACTATTCGTCTTCCAGCAACGCTCCAAGAAACTCGTACCACGGCGTAGAACCCATTCATGCCCAATGCGCGCCCTCCACGGTTGACGTACCCTTTCTTGGCAATCTTCCCATTGTACTGATCGATGAGCAGCTTCCCCACAAGCGTGTAGACTTGGATCGCCGCGAACACTAGCAGCACAGTCGCGTCAATCGAGTCTAGTCGACCGCCAAACAAACTGCGTCTCCATGAGCGCAGCTTTCCGACGATGGGGGACGTTTCGGACGAAGTCCCACGCGGAGATCCAGGGCGAGCGGTGTAGTAGACGAGTCCACTGACAACAAACGGCACGACGACCAGCACACCAACCAGAAGTGGCTCGCCCTCGGGGCGCGTCTTCGGGCCAAGCCACTTCTCCACTGGTTCGACCACCGTCTTGTAGAACCAGAGCCACTTGAGAAGCATCACGGCCACAACCGCACACCAGAAGACGCCGACTGCGACGACGAACTGCGACGACAGCACCGCTCCAACGGTCAGTCGAGCGGGCGTGTTGGCTCCTGCAAACGTCGTGCGCACTCGCTTTGCCTTGCTGTCGCTGTCGTCCCCGCTTTCCTCGGCCGCGTCGATGGCGTGGCGTGATCCGCTCCCGGCGTCTTCACTGGCGTCGCCGCTGCCGGCCTCGACCATCGGCGCCCGCTTTCTCTGTACGCGGATCATCTCGTACTCCTCAGCGGCGGCCATGGTGGTCTGGCCTCGCGCCAATGATCACCGCGTTTCTCGGCTCTTCAAGCACATGACTCAGGGCGTTCTATTTGCCCAATCATAGGTCTCTTTCAAGCTTTTTACTCCAATCAAACAGAGGGAGGCGGAGGCTCCCTCGTCAACATCGGACAACTCTGCCGGTGATGACGGCCCGGGGGGCGGGCGAGTGTATGCGCCGTCCGCCGTCCGCGGGAGCGTGGCGTTGACTCGTTCAACGCCGAGAGCGAAAGCTCTGTCAAAGAGTGAGCAATCCCCGCAATGCCCGGCGCCCGTCCTCACAACCGCACAACAGGATCGTTTATTTCGGAGACCCCGCAGACAGTGCGACTGACGTCGGCGAGCTGCTCCTCTCACGCTGTCTCTTCGAGATCTCGCAACAGGTTCTGG